>RJWM01006939.1:58732-81310 GCA_004363535.1 Dasyprocta punctata | reverse complement strand
GTGGAAGTATCTTGTTTCTCCATTGATTTTAAAAGATAATTTTGCAGGGTATATTAATCTGGGTTGGAAGTTATTTTCCTTCAGGGCTTGAAATATTTCACTCCAAGCTCTTCTTGACCTGATGATTTGTGTTGAGAAGTCGGTCGTGATTCTGATGGGCCTTCCTTTGTAGGTAATCTGTCCCTTTTCTCTAATAGCTTTTAATATTATGTTTTTGTGTTGGATTTCAGGAATCTTGATTATTATATGTCTGGGTGTAGGTCTGTTTTGGTCAAGTTTAGCTGGAGTTCTATATGCTTCAGTTACCTGAAAGTCTCTTCCTGTTCCCATGCTTGGGAAGTTTTCTGAAATTATTTCTGTGAATAGTCTTTTAATTTGATTTGTATTGACCCCTGCCTTTTCACTCACACCTTTTATTCGTAAGTTATGTTTCCTTGGGTTGTCTTGTAGCCGTTGCACTGCCACTTCCAGATTTCTAATTATCTTGAGAAAGTCTCTCCTTTCTTTTTCCCAAGTTTTCATTCTTTCTTCCAGATACGAAAGTCTATCCTTAGTTTCCTTCAAGTGATTCTGCCAACTTTTATTGGAGTCTTTGATGTCCTGGTAGTCTCTCTGAATCTGATTAATGCGTTCTAAGTCTTTATTTGTTTCATTCTCAATTTCCTTTGATTTTTCATCCTCCACCTTTCCGGTTATGTTTCCTTTAGAGGTGCTTAGCGATTCGCCGATTATGTATTTCATTTCAATTCTCAGTTGGGCTAATAGTGCCGCTTTAATTTCTTTCATACCTTCATGGAGTTGTCTCCCCACTTCAGTTGTCAACTCCTCTGAGAGTTTAATTTTAGGACTCCCTACCGTTTCAGCGTTAGCGTCCCCAGAATTGGATCTGCTTGTATCGGAGTCCAGAGAGCGCCCTCTGCCTTTCCGTCTTGGCATTTTCCTGGGCTCGCCAGTGAGGCCGTGTTGGTCCACTGCCTTTCCCAAGCCTGTTTCTGCTCTGCATATGTCTGCTGCAGTGTGTGAGAGGACGGGGCTGCTGCCTGGTAACCCATACCGGGCTGTCCGCCAAACTTCCCCTATCACCCCCAGGGCACCCGAGCCGTTTCTGCCACTACCTTCCAGGAACCGTGCCTAATTAGGTGCAGTTCCGGTCTCAAGATGGATGCCTGTCCCTCGCTCTCCCTTGGGGGTGGGGGGCTGGGGGCCACCGGGCTCACTCACTCGCCTGCTCGCGACCACCTCGCTCCACAGTTGACCGCCGCCTCCGCCGTCTGGCCACACTGTAGCAATTCCACCGGCAATACCACTGCGTATCACCAGCACCCAGATCGTATCTTCTCAGCTCAGGTCGCAGCGCTTATTGGATTCAGCTCCGGACAGAGGTGCTGCTGGTCTCCGCCTTTGTTTATTTCATTCTTTTACTCTTTCCGTGGGCTACAGTTCTCGTTTTAGATTCTTCTTGGGTCCAGAGGACCCATCTCCCTCTTTTTTTCTTCTCTCTGTTATTATATTAGCTTATATTCCAGCATTCAGATGGTATATTCAGGGAGCCTCCCTGTCAGGGTGTTATCTGGGCGGCCATCTTGTAGGAAGTTCCTCAGCTGTACACTTAACAATGGTTAAGTTGGTAAATTTTATTATGTATATATTTTACTATAAAGTGTCTTTATACAAATCTTAGCTTTTTGAGTAATTCAGTCTCTGTCCTAACAACAAAATGTCTAAAAAAAGTCTTTCAGGGACAAATTTTTCTGGTAATGTAAAGGATATACAGGAGAGACTCAGGAAAAGAGGTTAAGTTCAAAGAGATACCCAGCACTCGGGAAGCTGAGGCAGGAGGGTCACCTGGAGTTCGAGGCCAGCATGAGCTACACAGTGAGTTGAAGACCAGACTGAACTACATAGTGAGACCCTGTCTCAAAACAAACAAAGAAACAAGATAGTTCTCTCAAAGAATTAAAGACAAATATGGCAAAAGATTAGAGAAGGAGTTATGAAATAATATTCCACATAAAAGATCAGCTCAAAAAGACCACTAATCTCTTTTAACACTTCTTTTCTCTTGTGATGACTAAGCCTCACAGTAAGTGCTACCCTTAACTGGACTTGTATAAGTTTTAGTTTGCACCTGAAATTTTCTGTTGGTCGTCAATGGCTAAAGTTCTTCAAGTGGGGTGCAACCTGCTTTGTAAAGTCTGAAAGGGAACATGGTGCCAGTGAGATTCACCTGAGATTTGACAATGGCTTAATAAGGTCAATTTTAGGTAAAAATCAAAACTAGATAAAAGTATTTTCTAAGAATTAAAAAAAAGTATTACTTTTTAAAAATGTATTAGATTACAACAATTGGAATAATCATACAGAGCTTACAATACTGATAAAGATAAAAGGGTACTAATACTAACAAGGATTCAAATAGTACGTATAAATCCATGTAATAAACCATCTATTCCCAGTATGTAACTGCATACAAAGCTGACAACTGAGTGAAACTCCCTCTTCTGAGAACTTAAGTCACTGAAACACACAACAGCCAATGTTCTTACCTGCTGCCATTTCTGCTGGAGGTATGTATCTTTGACTGAGTACAGATACTTGTTCATTTGGTCAAGAACTCCCTGATAATACACCATCGCAGAGTCATAGTTTCCCAGCAATGCATATTCACGAGCCAGTTTTACATTCTCACTAATCATAAGAAGACTCATGCTCAGCTGTAAGCTAAAAAAAGAAAAAGAAACATTTCATACCTCATGTCTTCTAAAAATAAATACCACAAAGAGTTTTTAAAAAGTATACTTTCTATCTCCCTCCCCAAGAATTTCACCATCACACACATGGCACTTTGCATCTCTATACATTTGCCCCTGCTATTTCCTTGGAGAGCATTCTTATTTCCTACATTTTAATCCTATGTGTCAAAGCCTTGCTCAGAAGGCAGGGATCTCTAATGTTCACTCCCTGGACTTCTCAGTTCAACTCTCTTCTAATATCCTCTGACACTTTAGTGGGACTCTCATCTCATGATGTTTGCCCACAGTACTGTAACTCTATAGATTACTTACTCAAAGACTAAGTTCTTTGAGATCAGAATTTGTATCTGAAAGGTGAGAGACCTATCCTCAGTGCATGGCACACAGTCTTATTAAACATCTGCAGAACCCATGTTGAATGTTAGTTTTTGGAGGCAGTATGAATTACAAGAAACCATATGTGGGATTTTCTTGTTGTTGTTGTTGTTGTGATGGTGGTGGGAGTTTTTTGTTGTTTTTTGAGACAGGGTCTCGTCATGTAGTTTGGCGTTGCCTTGAACTCACTATGTAGCTCAGGCTGGCCTAGAACTCATGGCAATCCTCCTGCCTCAGTCTCCCAAGTACTGGGATTATGGGTGTACACTACCACACCTGGTCATATGTGTTTTAAAATTAGAAAAATCTTGATCAGAACTGTAATTTGATCACCTTGATCAAGTCCCTTACCTCTTTTCTAAGACTAAGTTTTTAAATCTGTAAAACTGGGATAGCAGCTATTTCTGAGTTGCATTGATAAGAATGAATGACTACAGTACCTAGCATGCTACCTGGAAAAAAATGGGTTGTCAATAAATACTAAATGCATCTCCCCAAAACTTTCTATATATGAGAATCTAATCTTATGCATTTATTAGGAAATGGATATATGGGTATGGATATAAATAAAGCATTAGAAATAGGCACTTGATAAAGATCAGCTTTGTCAATATTGATAGTAACTGCTATTATTTATTAATTGTAAAGATCACAATGAAGTTCAAAGTTGGGAGTATCTGCTTGTTTTCCAGGGGGGCACTTTGGATTAGGGAGGGTTGTGACTATGAGAATTTAAAAAAAGAAAATTGGAAAACACTGTGAAAATTACTTATGAACTTGTTGTGTGGCAAAGACATTTAAAATGATAAAAATTTCAAGCTGTGCTGGTTGTGGTGGCACACACCTGTAATTCCAGCACTCAGGAGGGTGAGGCAGGAGGATCACAGTGAGTTCGAGGCCCACTGACAACACAGTGAGTTCAAAGTCAGCCTGACTACAGAGACACTGTCTCATATAGATAGACAGACAGATGGACAGACAAACAGATAAAATTGCAAACCTGGGGAACTAAAACTGCAAAGGCATAATGAGAAATAATTTTTAAAAAGAAATGAAAAATCATACAAATCTAACAAGAAACAAAGTATGAAGGAAATGATATTTCTTACTCCTTTTGTGTACCAATAGGATATCCAATCAGATGTACCTTGAAGAGTTACAGACAACTTCTACATGGGGACTCATTAACCTAGCTTAACCTAATCTAGTCAGAGGTGTTTTCCAAAACTGCCTCCTCATGTCCCCTGCTCATCCCCCTACTCACACTGGTAAGATCAAGTAAAGAAATAATCTGACAGAGAAGACAGTGGTTCTTACGGTTTGTGTATATACATTCTTTATTCTTGGATAAAAACTTCTGGGGGAAAACATAGGCCAAGAAAATTTCTTGATTTTAATTCTAAGTAAATGTTTGGCTGATGAGCAGGGGCAAGACTGCTGACAGTAGACCAATCGGAAATATCAATCAGATTCACTATGTGTTAGGAAAAGATAATCACATTCAAACAGCCCAAAAACAGTCCCAAATTAGAGGATGACAGGAAACAAGACTGTTAGAAAATGCTGGCTGGCAGAAGAGCTAAATAGGAGTACTACTTTACCAGAGCAGGAGGGCAAAGAGGGGAAGAATATGTCACAACCTCGGTAGAGAATTAGGGAGACAAAAATCACACCAACAACCTCAGTCTTCTCTCATATCCAGTCTTGACAGTTCTTGTTCCTAGCCAGTTAAAGCTACAACTATTGATCCTTCATCCAGGTAAGTTTGACTGATACCTGCCATGTTTTATGTATTACATCTTTCATCTCAATATCAGGTTGAATTTTTGAGCACAAGGCAAGATAGCAAGCCTTGTGAAAAACAGTCCTAGAAGGCTTGCAGGCAATTAAAGAAGGTTGATGACCCTATAACTAAACATTACATTCTGAAAGACCTGAAAAACCAATGAAAGACAGACGGCATTTGGGTCCCAGTAATGTGGGGGTGTACACACCAACCCAGTGGGGAAAGGAGTCTCCCCTCAATTAGAATTAGTTTTCTAATTATATAGCTGTGTCCTTTCTGATCTTTCCTCTCACTAACCGCCCCCCACCCCCTGTATAGAGATTAAAACCAGGGCCTTTACACAAAGATGTATTCCCAGCCATGATTTATATTTTATTTTTATTTTGAGACAGCATCTCACTAAGTTGCCTAGGCTGGGATCAAATTTGTGATCCTCCTGCCTCAGCCTCCCAGAGTGCTGGGGTTATAGAGTGTACCACAACACCTGGCTTCCTTTCTGACTTTCATTGCCCTGAACAATCACTGCTAGCCCCCTGATTAACGCAGAACAGAAAACCAGCAGTGTAGGCCTACTCTAAGATGGAGACAGAAATGTCCTTCAGGGCAAAACTATGACTGGCTGGTGTAGGAAGCTGATAAAAGCAGTGACCAATGGAGCAGCTCTTGAGATGGTCTCTTGTGCCACCTTTAGTCACCTCCTATTAGATGATGACAATGACAACTGAGAAGATGATTCTTAGAAAAGAACTGCGGCAAGTGCACAACATCGAAATGACAGGGAGGAGCTGAATACAGAAGCAACAACTCACCTCACACTTCCCCTAAGAGTCACTATAGCTGAGCAAGTCATCAACTAAGGAAGCTAGAGAAAGACTCACAAACAGAAGAACAGAAAGAAAAAACTAACAGGCTGTGTTAGTTACTTCTCTTGTTGCTGAGACAAAACACCTTATGTCCAAAATTAAGGAAGGAAAGGTTTATTCAGCTCACAGTTTGTGCAGGTTTCAGTCCATAATCAGCTGGCTCCAAGGCAGAGTGGTACATGATAGAGAGCAACAGCTCATGGCAGCATAAGACAGCAAAAGCAACAAGAGCAAAAAGGGAGGAGCTTGAAGAGATGACTCTTTCTGTCCCTTATATTGTATGGAGGCCGCCCACTCTAGGGTGGGTATAGCACTCACACCCACAATCCCAGCACTAGACGACGAATCAATCACAAATTCCAGAAGCCTGCCCCCATGACTGCATGAGGCTTTGGGGGAACATCCAGACACAAACCATAACACAGGCTAAATTTAATTTAAAAAGAAACCAAAAAAACTGGAAAAGATTCATAAAGCCAAAGCTCAGTTCTTTAAAAAACTGAAAGATCTCTGGTAAAACTGTGTTGGGTGGTGGGGGGAGGGAGGAGTGGTTTAAGTAAACAAAATGAAAAGTGAAAAAGAAAAAAAAAAACTAGCCAATACAATGGATGGCACATGTCTGTAATCTCTGCACTCTGGATGGCTGAGGGAGGACAACGGCAAATTCAAGCCCGGTCTGGGCAACAGTGAATCAGAGAGAACCTGTCTTGAAAGAAAAGAAAAAGAGAAAGAAATGAGAGAAAAAGAAGGGAAGGAGAAGGGAGAAGGGGGGAGGTGAGGGGCAGGGAGAAACTGAGGGTATAGCTCAATGTGCAGGTCCTAGGTTCAATTACCTGTACTGAACAAAAAAAAGGGGGATAACTAAATAGATTTAAGATCAAAGAAAATGAAATTTTTCTTCTAATAGTCTAAAAAAATGAAATTTTAATAAAAGACCTCCCCCTTTAAAAAGTTCCAGAGGGTTTTGAAACCCCTTTAAAAAACCTTCAGAAGGTGTTTTTTTTTTAAATCAGTAAGATTTTATTGGTACATTTTAGATACACATAATGATCACATTTATCATAGAAAAGGTGTGTTTTTAACCTTACTTCTAAATAGAAATATTTCCAATTACATAAATGTTGATTCAGAACACAAAGGAAAAGCTGATCAACTCTCATTCTTTTAACTGCTAAAGACTGAACTCAGGGCTTCAGGTATGCTAAGTGCTCTGTCACTGAGCAATACTCACAACTACACATGCACCACCCCCAGCTCTTTTTTATGAGGCTGGGATTGGCTCAGTTTTAAAAGTTAGAATACAAAGTCTGTTTTACCAGCTAACTTATCCACACACACAGACACACACACAGACACACAACACTCAGACACACCCAAGACAGACACATAAGGGTTTACCTTAGGAGTGTAAGGATGATTCAGTATCACTAAATCTATCATTTTAATTCCTTACACTAATGTACAAAGTACTTTACCCAAAAGTAAGTAAAGAGCATAAAGGGCAACTTACAAAAGAGAAAACTCAAATATTAACAAGTAGGAACAACAGAAAAAAACCTTTTACATTTGCAGATTTAAAGAAATTAGCAAATTCAATAATACTAAGCATTGGCAAGAATTTGGAAAGAAAAAGACTACTCACACTTAATTCATGGGCACAAACTGGCCAGGCCATTTTGTAGAGCAGTCTGGCAATCCTTGAGTATATTATGAATGAATAAACCTTATAATCAGCGATCTCACTATTATGAAAACACTACAGAGAAAGCTTCACAAGGACCCACAAAAGATCTATGTAGGGATGTTAGTTAAAGAACTGCTTGAGAAATCAAAGAGTATGAGCCAATCTAGGGAAATGTAGTACATAAATACCACGGAATACCACCTAGCAGAAGCAATGAACAAAATTTACAAAGAGCAATATGGATAGATCATCAAAACACAGGGTTAGGTTAAAAAAAAAATCTTAGACACAGACAATATGTAAATCCCAGTACCATTTTATTAAATAAAAAGATACAGATCATATATAAACATTCATTTTTAAAAGACACACATATATCCAAGCAGGTAGGCTGAACATATTAGTGTCTATGGAAGGTGAGGCAAAAATTATGAGTGCAAATTACAAAAGTCTGATTTCTTTTTTAATCAAGAGGGATTAAAAACCATGAAAACAAATTTGAAGGACGTGAAAATGGACTTTTTTTTTAATGGAAACAGGACTTGTGTCAGATTAGCACTTACATGAACAATTTTCTTTTCCTGACCAATAATGTTTTACCCTATATATTCACAGGGTTTTAATACTTGCCCAGTTGAAAAAAGGCTGTGTAGCTGTGTTACATATACACCTTTTTGTGTTAAAAGGACATTTAAAATTCAATTAGGATAAATAAAAATGACACTTTCCCATTTTACTCTAGTTTTCTAAAAATTGGAGACAGACTGCTCTGTATACTTGGGAATTTTTCCTTTTTTGCTCTGTCACCAATTGAAGTGGCTAAAGAGTTCTGCAAATTACAGGTTCACATCCTACCCCTTAGCACTTATGGCAACAGATAAGCTGGCAGCTGGCTAACAGAAGTTTCAAAGGGTTTTTACGTATTCAGGTAGGAAATGGAGGGAGTGCTCAGAAAGGAGTGTATTTTATACTGGACTCTGAATCATCTCCAGCTATTATATGCTTCTTTCTTCTGCATGCTACAGTTATTAATCTGAACATTTGAGGAATTAGCCACTATCACTGCTTGTTATTTGTGCATTTTTAAAACAGCATACTGTTGCTTAAAAAACAGCTAGAGGGGCTGAGTCTGTATGGGGGTTCAGGAATGAACCTTCTGCAACATCTTAAGAACCCACAAATAAAGGTAAATAAAAATGATGTGGCCATAGATAAAAAACAGCAACAATGACTTAACCACATAAATGTGGAGGCTATCAACAAAGAATGGGCTTGAAACATTATTACACAAATTGACAATGATTTCTTAAATATGTCTCCTCAACTGTAGGGAGATCCATCTCCTGTGTAATCAAAACCAGTGCTAAAAGTCAGATGCTATTAATACTGAAATCGGTCAACAATTTATCAGGTTTCAACCATATACCTGTTGTGGATGCTTCATGTGCTGTGTACAAGTTTCTTTTTACTCACTAAATATAAAATATTTTGTAAAGCCAGGCATGGTGGCACACGCTTGTAATCCCAGGACTTGGGAGGCTGGGTCAGAACGATTGCTGTGAGTTTGAAGCTAGCCTTGTCTATAAAGTGAGATGAAGGCCAGCTTGAACTGCACAGTGAGCTCCTGTCTCAAAAAGACCAAAAAAGGGCCAGGGGTTTAACTCAGTGGCACAAGCGACTGCCTAGCAATCACAAGGTCATGAGTTCAATCCCTGGTACACTGCCCACTCTCCCCCCCCCCAAAACTGTGTAACATTGCATAGGAAATTTCAAGATTCTACAGTATGCGTTTTTTTTTTTGTTTTTTTTAAGATTTGTGATGCACTTTAATCCCAGCACTCAGGAGGCTGAGGTAGGAGGAGCATTGTGAGTTTGAGGCCGGCTTGGGCTACAACACGAGCGCAAGGCCAGCCTGAGCTACATAGTGCGACCCTGCCTCAAAAAACTAGGGTTGGGAGTTTGGCTCAGCGGCTTAAGCGCCTGTCTGGCAGGAGTGAGGCTGTGAGTTCAATCCCCGGTGCCGCAAATAAAAAAAAACAAGAAGAAGAAGATTTGTGATGCATTTATTCAACCCAGTAGCTGTCAGCTATTCCCCCCATTGACCTTACACATTCTATTACAGTGAGTTTTGCACAATTTTTAAATGTCACTAACCGTTAGGGAATGTTACTTGAATACTGAATACATATAATATGTATATTAAAAAACCTGTGCTAAAAAGAGAGTTGCAGTAAATTTTTAATGCTGTATGAATAACACATTTACTTTTTCAGTAGAAATTGTCCTACATATGCTTTATCAATTTGTTATTGAAAGGTTTTTTTCAATGTGCAAAGGAAAAAAAAAAGAAAATTAGATGAAGAGTAGGAAAAACAAAAAGTAAATACATACAACAAGAGAAAAACGTACATGCATGGATAATCACAGTGGGCCTCTAGGAGGATTCCCTGTAACAGTTCTATAAAACCTCCGCCTCTTAGAATCTACGACCTTGTGCAATTACCACCTCTCCCATGTGTGCTTGTAAAAAATACTGCACGCAAAAATAATGGAATTTCAGCTGGGCGTGGTGGCGCACGCCTTTAATCCCAGCACTCGGAAGGCTGAGGTTGGAGGAACGTTGTAAGTTCGAGGCCGGCTTGGGCTACAATGCGAGTGCAAGGCTGGCCTGAGCTACATAGTGCGACCCTGCCCCAAAAAACCAGGGCTGGGAGTTTGGCTCAGTGGCTTAAGCGCCTGCCCTGGCAGGTGTGAGGTTGTGAGTTCAATCCTCAGTGTTGCAAAAAAAAAAAAAAAAAAAAAAAAATGGAATTTCACCTCGGATATTAGAGTGATTTCTATCTAGCTCAGTGTCTCTTGGTTGGCCCACTCAAAGGGAAACCAACTGCCCGCTGTCCTGTGCAGAGGCTTACATGGAAAAGAACTGAGTGATCCTCAGGCCAATAATTAGGGAAGAACTGAGGCCCTCACTGAATCCTGCCCACAACCATAAGAATGAGCTTGAATCCTTCAACTGAGTCTTGAATGACTTCACCCATGGCTGACACCTTGATTACAGCTTTGTGAGAGGGCCTGAATCTGAGGCAGCCACTAAGCCATGCCCAGATTCCTGATCCAACAAAACTGTGAGATAATACATATCTATTGTTCAAAGCCACTAAGTTATGGAGTAATTTGTTATGAAGCAATATAGTTATAAACTGAGGTCTGTGAGTAACTCAAGATTGAACAGCTGCGGTCTAAAACAAAAAACTCAATGGCATAAATAGTGACTCCCTAGAGTCATGACTACTGATAATGTTCCACTTTAATAAAAATTCTAAAAATAAAAAATAAAATAAAAGTTCCATGGCTTAGGGCATATGTCTCTCTTCCGTTAAGAGACAGATCTCCAGTACCCAGAATCATGTTTGACATACAGCAGATTTCTATAAATGTTTGAAAGAATAAATACTACCAGGGTTTTGTCTTAACCACTAAGTTTCTTACCCAGTTCACTTCCTGACCCTTGACACTTGAATGTGTTGAATGTCTATTCCTTCATCTTCAGTTCATCCTTACCATGCTGGGATGACAGCTTCCTATGTGATAATTTCTGCCCTGAAGCCAGCCCTGCCCTATTGTGACACCTAGTTTGGGGAGCAGTGTTAGAATATAATTGGGGCCAGCTCCTGGAAGTATACAGTAGATCAGGATGGGCTTACACATTAGGCCTCTTATTTGCTTTCCATCTCTCCCTCTTTTCCTCAATAATGTCCTTGTGGATCTTTAATCCCTTTCTCCTACTTTAAAAAAAACAGTATTACACGCTTTTTATTTTGAGGGGCATGATTTAGACGTTCAAAATTCATGTAAGATACGCCAAATCTTTTTCAAAGATTGTATTTTGAACTTTTTTCTAGTCAGATAAAATACCTTAAGGGCCAAAGAACTGACATTTACTAACAAAAATGAAAAGTCAATTCAAGGACACATTAACAAATGACGTGCCAAGTCCTTGGTTATCAAAACAAAGTATTGCTAACATCAAGCACCCTCAGTTCACTCAATATTAAGTCAGAAATAATTATTTCCAACCTTTTTGATAATTTCTAAGCCTAAAACACCTTCTCTTTGAACGTCACTACTGTTGATTTATGAAATTCTTTATCATTATCCTTATCATTGATAAAAACTGTATTGTAAGATAACAGAAACCAGGTTTATTTAGCATAAAATCAGGTAGTATTTGAAGAAATAAATCTATTTTTAAAAACGTTGATAAGCAAAATTTTGGTCACTATGAACTATAAACACTACCGATTGGCTCAACATTAGTAGCAATTTATAAAAATAAGATCTCAACATGCACTGTCTTGGTGATACTGATTATTACACAAAAAAACAACTACAGGCTATGCTACTTATCTTACAGCGATGTTTTTCTTCATTATGCTAACAGAAGTTCCTTTTTTTGTTTATAAGACTGGGGTATTTATAATTTAGCTAACGACTAATTTATAGTTTCTATGGTGGAGTGTAATGTCTCATGAAGAAACAAAATTTTTTTTTTCCTCCCTCCTCTAGGATTTGGAAACAGTGATAAAAATACTGAAAAAGAAGACAACTAATCCAAATATTTTAATTCTGAGATTTCAATTCTCTCCCTGAACAAAAGGAGCCCTCCATATTCCAACTCTAAAAGGGACATCTTACTAGGTAATATTTTAAAAGATTCCACTGACACTGCAGTTTTTACCATAATATACACAGACTATACACTCAACAAATATTTCAGGTGCACCTGAGTTGCAAGACATTTGTCTGAAGACAAAATGAAGACAGAAGTAGACTGAGTTCCAAGGAAAACACTAAAGACAAAAATAAAGCAGAATTAGGCTTTTAAATTGCTGAGATTTAGTTGAAAGAGTATCTTTTCATTTATTCTAGGTTTTTCTTTTCTTTGCTTAGGAAGACAAACATAAGATATTAAAACATGCTCACACTCAAAAAAAAAAAATTAACACCAGTGTTAGAAGCCTGAAAATGTTTTTAAAATCTTTATCTGCAAAATTCCCTAATACAAAAGCAGATCATAAAATCCAAACATGCATGTTCCTGAAGGTGGTTCAACATACCATGTGTGTGATTTTAAAAGTTGCAACACACACACACACACACACACACACACACACACACAAAGTAAATGATGCTGGGGATATATTTCAATGGCATGAGCACCTGCCTGGCAAGCACAGGGTTGAGTTCAATCCCCAATACCAAAAAAAAAAAAAAAAAAAAAAAAGTTGCAACAGGTTGGCAATTTTCAGAACGTTCCAATATGGGGTACAAAAGCAACTATATGCCAATTTACAGACATTCACTAATGATTATCAACAAGCATAATAAATGAGTGACCTATAACCAATAAAGCATGGCACATATTTTTCTTACATTTGTAATCATCATGATACTTAAACACAAGAAAGTTATCACTCAAAAAAGCACCAAAAGAAATCTGCCAGAAAAAAAGATAAAAGCACACTGCATTACATATTTGGTAAATTTTCAGTTCAACCTGAACACACTGATTTGATTGTAACAATTAAAATACAATGTAAACGTCATATTCGAGTCCTATCTATAAACTTTTTTTTCTCCTACCGGGGAATGAACTCACAACTCTTGCCTGCCAGGCAGGCGCTTAGGCCACTAAGCTAAATCCCTGGCCCTCGAGTCCTATCTATAAACACAGTACCATGAGCAAAATCTATTTAGTACATTACCAACACTGATCATATTGACTTGATTACAGTATCTTTTTTAAACAGTCAAGTTCGACAATGTTATTAATACAGTAATTCTACAAGACTGTCTCATCCTCAATATTTGTCACAATTGTGGTAACAGTTTCAAAATAAGTACAGAATCCCCAGTAACTACATGACATATCCAGTACTAAATGTATAAAATGTAAATGCTTCTGGAATAATTGATATCATAAAGAAGCGCTATAAATTTGCAGTTTAGGCATACTGAAAGTTAACCAGCACTGAACACTAAAACCCACTAGTTGATAATGTTAATACAAGATAAAGCCTTTTGCTCCTAGTGTTTCTTGGTATAAGCACTCTCTGATTACAAAAATTATCTTTTTCAGAAAAGAAAATAGGATTATATGCTGAGACATTTAGGCTTACAAAAACATTACAAAAATGTATCTTGACACCTGCTGAGGTAACTATCGTTCTGACTTTACAACTATGTGGCAAAGATCTACTGCACATATTCTAAAACATCAAGAATGTTTTCAGCAGTAACTAAAGGTTTGATTTCAAAGGCAAAGACAGAAATGAGTGCTTTTAAGTGAAAAGGGAGCATCTCTGTGTTGATGGAAGTTAGTAACTGATATAAAACTAGCACTTCTAAGTTAAAAGAGAAAACTATTTTTGATTCAATGAGAGCTTAAAGCACTTATGGATCCACGTTTATCTTTCAGTTTGTCGCTATACAACATACTGTATGAAACAAAAGATAAATTTTCTAAAAGGTTCCAACAAAACAAAAAGAACCATAAACTCCCAGAGGACGCTAGGCTCGAGAATAACCGAAATAAGAAACAATATCCTCAACAATAATCACATCAACAAAACAAATTGTAAGACAGGTAGCTGAATCAGAATGTCAAAGCTTTCGGGATTTTCGGGTGAGGATTTAGGGGGCATGGAGAGGACCAGTCAAAAGAGAATTAAAAGTATGTTCTCCCTCCCGGTGACATCCCTAAAGACAAGGGCCTAGAGATGCGATGGACGGGAGCCCCAGACTAGTTCCCAGCTGCACAGGATTCTTCAGGCAGGGGAACTGTCACCTGAGCCCCAGGTGTCAGCGACAAAAGCAGGAACTTAAAACCTGGGGAAGGCACAAGCAGGCTTGGAAAGCAGCGCATTAGGCTCTCATCGCAGACCCCCGTTTCCCTCTCCCGCCGAGCCGCGAGGTCGCAATTCCCACAGCACTTACCTACCGCACCCGAGGCGCCTCGGGAAACTGTCCCCCGCCGGGCGGTGAGGACGGGCCCAGCGGAGCTCCCGGTGGCCAGGAAGGAGGCCAACCCAGCCTCCAGCTCTCGCCCTCACTCACTGATCCGGCACAGTCCCCAGAGCCCCCAGAGCCGCTTCTACTCGCCGAGAATTTGAAGGCAAACCCGCCAAGGCAACTTCCGGTGCCAGGGACAGCCTCGCCGACTCCGGCACACGCGGGGCTACGCCCCGGGGGCGAGGACGCCAGGTGACGTGCGTGCGCCGGGGCGGGGACGCGGGGGGCGTGGCCATGCAGGGCGCGCTTGCGCAGTCCACGCCACTCGAGCAGCTGGTGGCCAACGTGGAAAAGAGGCAAGATTTTAACCAGTACTACCACGCCTTCCTCTGCACCTGTGTTGACCACGTGACCATTTGCCCCCCACCTTTTTTTCACCAGACTCCTCAGAGGTTACAGTGAAAGTGTCTATTTTACTGGTGAGTTTCAAGGATCAAGTAATTCATTTATGAGAGATCTTACTTTAGAATTTAGAGTCAGAATTGTTAGGCTGTGGCCCGTCAGGGAAGAGCAGGAATAAAGGAGAGGGTAAATACAGAACCTGGGATGCGATGCTGTTAGCAAGTTAGTTTCTTTCCTCCCTCCCTTGAACTCGAGATCCTCCTAACTCAGCCTTCCAAGTGCTAAAATTACAGAAGAGGACCATCAGGCCTAGCTCAGAATGCTATTTTCTCGTCGCCACCGGTTTGTTTGTTTGTTTGTTTTGGGGGGGTTCTTTTTGAGACAGGGTTTCGCTAAGTAGTTCCGGCTGACCTGGAACTCACAGTGATCTTCCTGCCTCAGCCTCCCGAGTGCTGGAATTACAGGCATGCGTCACCACGTCCTACTGTCACTGTTCTAATATAACCAGGCAACAAATAAAATTGATACTTCACAATTTACACATACGTACTGGACAGTGCTGTTGGTCACGCTTCTCCCAGTCTGCATCTGCTACCACCACCACCCCATCCTTCCCACCATTGACTAGGAGCGCTTAAGACGTTTTTCTTTAGGAATACATCTAAATTAAATTTCTGACATTAAAAAATCTCAGTCAGGTACATGCCTGTAATCCCAGTACTCTGGAGGATCTCGGAGAGTTCGAGGCCAGCCTGAATTACACAGTGTGACCTTGTCTCGAAAAACAAAACAAAACAAAAGAACAGCAGTTCAGGGGAGATACTTACATTTATTTAACACAGTTGGTGTGTGCCAAACACGGTGTTGACACTGAGTATACAGTTGTTGATAAATATTTCATAGGGCTCATCTAAAATAGAAAATAATAGTTTCACCATAGCGGATATGAATTTTATTGTAATGGAGCACAGAAAACTGTAATCCAATTTAAGGAGGTTTAGATTAATTACCCTAATTAGGAGAATTCATCTCTTCTATGAGTGCAAAGGTATGCTAACTTAGGAAGCCAATGTATAATTTAAACTCAAAAGTTTAAAAAATGAATACATACGGTATTGTTGACGTAAAAAAAATAAAAATTCTAAAATAAGAAAATAGTTTATTCCAAGTCAACAGGAATGACCATGCCCAGGGAACACAAATTCAACATTAGATCCCAAAGGAAATGGTTTTGCAGTACACACCCGTACTCCCAACACTTGGGAGGTTGAGGCAGGAGGGTTGCTGTGAGTTTGAGGCCAGCTGTGGTTACAGAGTGAGTTCAGGGCCAATCTGAAGTACATAGCGTGACTCTGTTTCAAAACAACCAAAATATAAATAAAAACGCACGGTTTTATCCTGAGGCGATTATGCAAGCCCAAACTACACAAAAGGTGGGGAAATCTTTCATGAGACTCAGATATTGCTGGTGAGATGTCACAGGTTTGCAGTTGCAGCACTCTGGACAGCTTTGAGGCCGGAGGCTCCTAAATTCAAGACCGGTCTGGAACATAGCAAGACCCTGTCTCTACGTAAGTAAGTAAGTATTCGAATATTGTGTTCAATAAGGCAAGGAAATTACCTGTAGGATTCAGGGGCTGTCTCATTCACAGACAAGGTTCAGTGGAGATCAGAGAGTCATCTGGCCTAACATAACATTTTAAAGTTCTGTCAAGCCTAGTTGCAGTGAAACAAACCTGTAATCCCAGCTACTTGGGGGGCTAAGAGGTGGATCACAATGTCGAGGCCAATTTAGGAGCATTTTAGGAGACCATCTCTCAAACAGGACTGGAGATATAGTGCGACCCTGCCTCAAAAAAACCAGGGCTGGGAGTTTGGCTCAGTGGCTTAAGCGCCTGCCCTGACAGGCGTGAGGCTGTGAGTTCGATCCCCGGTGCCGCAAAAAAAAAAAAAAAAAAAGGACTGGAGATACATCTCAGTTATAAAATGCCCCTGGGTTCAATCCCCAGTACCAAAAAAAAAAAAAAAAGAAGAATTTTATGCATTAGTCACACAATATGCTAAATTACACAGAGGCTTATAATGAATTGCTGTCAAAAAGGCATAAAATAGCCTAATACTATTTAGGATTCTTAATTTACAATACTTCACCTCTCCACAAAGTCATAATGTTCCAGTCAATGAAATTTAAACAACCTGGTAGCTCTTTACAGCTGGCCTTTTGGGAGAAACTCTAATAACAGTATGATTCCATTTATAGGAAATTGTAAAACAGGTAGAACAATTTTCTGGTAACATCTGATCAATGGGAGCCTGAGGCTAGATTCAAGTGAGGGAGAGGAAATTGGAAAGAAGTAATTGGAAATGTTTCTGAAGTGATGGAAAGAAAATGTTCTATACAGGAAGTAGTTACATGGGTATATACACTTATTAAAACTCATCGAACAGTACATATAAAATAGATGCATTGTTTTACTGTATGTAAATTTTTCATGGTTTTTTTGAGACAGGGTCTTACATAGGTTCAGGCTGGCCTCTAACTTGTGGCAGTCCTCCTACCTCAGCCTCCTGAGTGCTGGGATTAGAGGTGTGCAGCACCATACCTGGTTTGTATATGAATTTTACAATGAAATTTTTGTTTTATTTGTTTTGTGGATTTTGTTTCAGGATTTTTTTTAGTTTTTTTCTTTTTCCTTTGCTGTTTTGTTTTGTTTTATTGAGACAGAGTCTTGCTGTGTAATTCAGGTGGGCTTTGAACTCTACATAGTCCCGGCTAGCCTTGAACTCATTGCAATCATCCTGCTTTAGCCTCCTGAGTGTTAGAATTACAGGTGTGTACTACCATGCCTGCCTCTGAAGATTTTTAAGAGGAAAGACTGTATTAGTCAGGGTTTTACTAGAGGAATAGATATAACACAAGACATACAAATGTATAAGAAATTACAAGGTTGGCTTACGATGGTCAGCCAGTCAGATGAGGGAAGCATGCAGAAGGTATCTGTGTGCTGGAGACTGAAGGATTCAGTGCTAGGTCTGGAGTTCACTGCAGTGTCCCGTGCAAGTTTGCACAAAGAGGCCTATGGGTCTGCGATGGAAGGCCAAAGAGTCTATGCCAGAAGACTGAAGGATTCAAGACAGAAGGCAGTCTGAAGTGGAAGCCAGGAGACGACGTCTAAGCCGAAGGTGAAGACTTGAGCTCCTCCAAAAAATGGAACTTTGTCCTTCCTCCTTCCCTTTTATGAGCCGCCCTAGGGTAGATCTTCTACACTCTAGGGTGTAGAATTGCTAAGCCAATTTAGGTAAGCTTCTAAACATCTCAAAGTTGACACAGTCAATCAACCACTACAAAGACAAACCTCCAAAAAGTGGCTTACATTGACTACTTCCATTCCTTTACTAGTTGCACTAGTCAAGGAAGAGTAGGTTATAGTGCAGTTACTCCTAAATCACAGTCTTCAGTAAGAGTTTTGGTGTTTTTTTTTTTTCTTAATCTATTCTGTCCTTTTATTTTTGCTGTGCTAGGTTTCATGCATATCAGGCAAGCACTTTCCCACTTAGCTACACACCCAGCACTTCTTATCTACTCTATGTTCATAGCTGAGTAGAAAGCAAACACTGGAACCTCCAGCTATGCAAAAAAAAAAAAAGATAGACTGTGCAGTTTTTGCCTGGATATGATACACAAGTCACTTCTGTTCACATTTCATTGGCCAGAGGAAGTCAGGTGATCAACCTAACTTCAAAGGGATAGGGAGTATCCCCTGGAGAAACAATATTTGTGTACCACCCTCAAGACAACTACATTAGTCATTTGTTCTTTCACAGTGTGACTTGAAGATCCTCCACCTTTCTAAAAGTATTGTGTCCAAACGAGCCTCTGAAAATCCAAGACTATATATATATATATATATATATATATATTTTTTTTTTTTTTTTTTTTTTTTTTTGCAGCACCTGGGATCTAACTCACAGCCTTGCGCCTGCCAGACAGGCGCTTAAGCTGCTGAGCCAAACTCCCAGCCCTAATTTTTTCTGAGGCAGGGTCGTACTATGTAGCTCAGGCCGGCCTTGCGCTCGCATTGTAGCCCAAGCCGGCCTCGTGCTCGCGTTGTAGCCCAAGCCGGCCTCGAACTCACAACACTCTGCCTATCTCAGCCTCCCGAGTGTTGGGATTAAAGGCGTGCACCACCACGCCGGCTCCAAGACTGTATTTTCCTGTGAATGGACAGATTATTTTGGCAAGATTTTAGGATATTATAAAGAGAAGTTAATAGAAAAAGAGACTGGACAGTAGGTGCTACCTAAAGAGTTTAAACTTTATTCAATAGACAAAGAGATGAAGGTTGTACGTTATATAGCAAGTGGAAGAATTAATTTGACAGGTAAGAGTAGGGAAGTTTACAGGCGAGAGGGAATAGGTTGGGACTCTCTGGAATTACACAGAACTGAAATAGTCATGAAGACCACCTCCCAGTATTATACATTTGTTTATTGTCTCTTGTCCCAGTTGACAAACTTAAGTAAATCACATACTGTGTCCTTTTGTTTAGTGTATTGTATAAATTAATTTTTTTTTTTTTGGTCATTTTGAGACAGGGTCTCACTATGCAGTTCAGGCTGGCCATGAACTCACTTTGAAGCCCAGGCTGACCTCAAACTTGCAGCAATCCATCCACCTCAGCCTCCCAACTGCTGGGGTTACAGGCATGTGCCACCATGTCCAGCTGTATTTTTGTAATAAAATCATATATAAATTAGATATACCATATGTCATCAGAGAAATCTAAAGGGACTTAGTCACTTTGCTTACTTGGTTGATACATCTGACATGTTTTCTCTAGAAACTTAGAAAATTGAGCAATGTCTTAGGATACAGACAAAATTTAAAAATGAGTAAGATAACTGAATTTTTAGATTTCATCATACAATATCATTGTACTTCTGGCTGCTCTTGTCTATATATTTATAATGTAAATAGACATTCAATATGTAATATCAGCTTTTTCTCTTTTTTGCTTACTGTAATGAGTTCTTTTAAAAATTTTATTAGTATATATTTGTAGTACATAGACAGGCATGGTGGCACATGCCTGTAGTCTTACCATTCAGGAGGTTAAGGTAGGAGGATTGCCATGAGTTTGAGGCCAACCTGGGCTACATAGTGAGTTCAAGGCCAGCATGAACTACAAAGTGAGATCCTGTCTCAAATATATATATATATATTTGTAGTACATAATGGTTACATTCATCATGGGAAGTTGGTACATGTACAAAACACATCTTAATTATTTTTACTTCCCCTCCCCTACTTTATTTCTTTTAAATTTTTCTCTTTAAAATCTTAGTTCCTCATAGGCAAATTGTTGTACTATAGATTCTACAACAAATGGACACCAAGACACTATTAGATTGAAAGTGATTTATTGCAACAAATTCTTAGGAGGGTAAATAGAGAGGTTGCGGGAGGAGGCTGGGAGAGACATTATATCCTAATGCCGACTTGAGCCCCAGGAAGGAGAAAAGGCAGCAAGGAAGTTTGGATAGCAAAGGCTTTAGATTGCAGTGCTGATCTAAAGAATATTTTGGTAAGGCAAATGGGGAGTTCAGTCAAAGCTCCCCATCAGTGGCATCTTGGAGGAATGGAATTACTTTTATCCCTGCTGGGCCAGTCACTGACAGGGAGTAAGTGAAGTCCAGGCACAAATGTAGTGGTGAATTCAGAGTCCAGGAGCTGGGGCCACCACTTAATTATACTTCTGTCAGTAGATTTGAGAAACTCACATGGTTACCATCTTACCACTCTGCTGTGCACTTTCTGAGTTGTTTGAATCCAGAAGTTTATGTCCTTCTCCAAATTTAGTAAATTTGGGGTTGACATTTTCTAATTTTTTTCAGCCCCATTACCTTCTGAGGGGAGAGATATGCCAATTATGTGTATAAGAAATCTCTAATATTTTGTTTTGATCTTTTTTTCTTTTTTTCTTTTTTTTTTTTTTTTTTCGGTACCAAGAATTGAACTCAGGATCTTGCACTTGCCAGGCAGGCGCTGTGCCCCTGAGCTCTATCTCCAGTCCTTGCTTTGTTTTTTTAACAGTGCAGGGGTTCAAACCCAAAGCCTCATGCATACTATTATGGTAAATCTAAAGTGTCCCCCAAAAGCTCCTGTGTTTCAAAGTGATTGCATCATGGAGGTGCTACAGTCATCAGTGGATTAGTTCACTGATGAGTTCTTTTAGGAGATAGGGGCTGGTTAAAGGCAGGTCACTGGGAATGTGACCTACTGTCTTCCTCCTGGGCTGGGCGCCTGCTTTCTGTCTGCTTCCTGGCTGCTCTGGGTTGAGCACCTTTTCCGCTGCCAAGTCTGTCTGTCTTCCTGTTCCTGCCTTGGAGTCAGCCAAACATGGACTGTAACTATGAGCCAAAGTAAACCTTGCCTCTTTAAAGTTGTGAGTGTTAGGTATTCTATCCTAGTAGGAAAGTGACTAAGACACATGCTAAGCTAGTGTTCTACCTCATAATTGTACTGTTGGCCCCTATGATGATCTTCAGATTTAGTTTTCCTTCTGTCATCTCTGTTCAATTGTTCGTTCCTTTAATTTTGCAGTGGTGGTAATTGAATCCAGGGCCTTCCCACCGAGCTACATGCCCAGCCTTTTTAAAGTATTTTCAGAATTCTAAGATAGGGTCTTGCTAAGTTGTCCAGATTGGGTTTAAACTTGGGATCCTCCTCCTGCCCTGGCCTACCAAAGTGCTGGAGGACAAGTACATGCCACTATGCTTGGCTTCATCTCCATTCTTCTTTCAGGTGCATCAGATACTGTATTTCTAAATTTCCTTTTTATGCTTTTTAGTGCTGAGGTTCCATGGAATCCACAGCCTTGCACATGGTAGACAAGCAGTCTATTACTCAACTACATACCCAGCTTGGTTATTTGTTAGGAGTCCCTATTTCTTTGCTGGAGTTTCCTATCTTTACATTTGTTTTAAGAATATTTTTCTTGCCGGGCGTGGTGGCGCACGCCTTTAATCCCAACACTCGGGAGGCTGAGGTAGGAGGAGCGTTGTGAGTTCGAGGCCAGCTTGAGCTACAACTCAAGCGCAAGGCCGGCCTGAGCTACATAGTGTGACCCTGCCTCAAAAAACCAGGGCTGGGAGTTTGGCTCAGTGCCTTAAAGTGCCTGCCCTGGCAGGCACGAGGTTGTGAGTTCAATCCCCGGTGCAGCAAAAAAAAAAAAAAAAGAATATTTTTCTTGCCTGAAATAGAGCTCAGTGGCAAAATTGCCTGCCTAGCAAACACAAGGTCATGAGTTTGATTCCTGGTACCACCCCAAAGAAAAGAATATTTTTCTTGGTCTGGGGATGTACAACATTTTTCTCTAAAAATTTCATTGCTGTGTGTAGTTGGAAGAGCTGTTGTACTCTCCCTTTTTGCCAACTCCAAATGTTGGAAATAGGATGTGGGAGTCAACTTCCTCTTACCGGTTTTTTGTTTGTTTGGCTTTTTTTGGTACTGGATATTGAACTGACAACCTCACGCCTGCCAGGCAGGTGCTTAGGCCACTGACCTAAATCCCCAGCCTTATTTTTTTTTTTTTTTTTTTTTTTTGGCACCGGAGCTCAAACTCACAACCTCATGCCTGCCAGACAGGTGCTTAAGCCACTGAGCCAAACTCCCAGCCCTAGTTTTTTTGATGCAGGGTCACA
>RJWM01006939.1:31364-58632 GCA_004363535.1 Dasyprocta punctata | reverse complement strand
ACCACGCCCAGCTTCCAAGTGCTAGTATTAAAGGTGTGTGCCACCACGCCTGGCTTCTGACCCTATTTTTTGAGTCAGGATCTCACTATGCAGTTCAGGCTGGCCTTGAACTCACTTTGTAGCCCAAGCTGGTCTCAAACTCACAACAATCCTCTAGCCTCAGCCTCCCGAGTGCTGGGATTAAAGGCATGCACCACCATGCCAGGCTACTGTTTTTTTCAAGAATAGTCATTTTCCATTTCTGTGTATGCCAAGTAAGTTTGGATTTTACCCTGGGGTTAGAATTGCAGATACTATGGATTCTGCGACAGCCTCTGGAGGTGTTTTAGTTAAGCAAGATATTAACTTGGTTTGGCTTTTTCTCTTGGGCAACACCTAAAATGTCATTTTAATTCTTTAATTCTTACGTAAGATATTTGGAGTCTCCCTGCATGGGTGTAGTTCAGGGTTCAGTCAAAGATTTAGGCCTTTCTCAGGCAAGATGTCATGAAAGTGGGGTACTCATCACATGCCATTCTATTTTTTTTCCCCAAGGGGCAATGTCACTCCAGAATGTCTGGTCTTGGTTCCACTCCAAGATCTTTAAGTAGTTTTTTTAATTGTCCGTAGTTTCTGAGTTATATTTATAGAATAAATTCGTTAAGAGCTGACTTACTCATCATACTAGAAGCAGAATCTAGAGTACCACTGCCCTCCCCCATAAAAAGTTGCAAATCAGGCTATACACTTAACACAAATTACACACTGTATTAGACTCGCCAGCAGTAACAAATGGGAGTTGAATGTACTTTTCTTTTTCCTCCAACATTCTGCAGTTTATCAGTCTGGAATCAATTCTATTTCATTGTTTCTCAGGTAACCAGGTTTCATTTATTTTGTTAACCTACTGTCACTACAGTGTTTATCCATTTTTTATGGTCAAAATTAAGTCACTGCCATGTCCATGTTCCGTCCTGTTGGAAGATGGAAATAGCAAAGTTTCCAATTAAAGTGTATGTAGAATTTGCACATACCATATGTTCATCCCAACGATGGTCACACCAAACGACAAGGGATTCTGAGAAACATGAACTCTAATGTGGCAGTCAAAACTTGGAGGATGGGGACTCTATCAGTAAAAGGCAGAATAGCATAATGGATACTGGGGAACAAGAACAGCCCCTGCCATTATTCAGCCTGAGAGGTGGGTACATAGAACCTTCTTTTCCTAGAAAGTAAACTTATTCCCTCCCTAGGGGAAACAACCCAAAATGCCATCCAGATTCTGAATCTACCAAAATACTCAAGATGTCTGGTTAACTATTACTGAAAGGAGTAAGGAAAGACTGCCTACTGGACAGTTGCTGTTTGTGCTTCAAATAGATGTTTGGCAACCTCTCTCCACATATAAGCAGGTGTGTGTGTTGAGGGGGGACAGCAAAGTGTAGCTGAAACACCAAACACAGGTCTACAGCAATACTGCAATTTGTGCCAGCTATATAAGAACTTCATGTAGACAAAGATAAATTTACAAGGCAGTACAGACAAAAATAAAAGATATACAAATGATGGTAAAGGGCCTGTCTGGCAAGTGCGAGGTCCTGAACTCAATTCCTGGTGAACCACCCCTCCAAATGATGGTAATGCTTGGAAAAAAAAGAAAAATAAAGTATTTGTTCTTGTAAAGTTGATTTAAAATAAAACATTCTTATCTGGTTAGCATTTCATGTGATTAAAGAATTGTTAATAAAGGAAAATTTAACCAATAACTTCATATTTTAAAAATTGTAAAATGTATTCAAATGATACTAACATGTAGTTTAATAACGAAAAGGTTTTAAAACAAAAATCTGAAGGAAGCTTGTAACTCAAAAATATTTATCACACAAAAAGAAAACATTTTACTGGGTTATACTATATTCAGTTTGCCTTAACCTAACTAGGTAGTATCATTTGTTACTTTTATTTTATTTTAGTTTAGTTTAGTACCAGGAATCAAACTCAGGACTTTGTGCTTGCCAGGCAGGTGCTTGTGCCACTGAGTTATATCCCTGGCCCTCTTAAATAGATTTTAATTCCAAAGTATCACATTTTGTCATAAATTTTCTTTGACAATCAAAAGATTAAAATAAAATTTCTGAATAAAATGTCAGCTTTCCACACATAATTGAAAGATTTAAATTTTGCTTTTTTTTTTTATTATTCCAGCAAACATTACACTAGAGGAAATGATTGGGAAAATACAAATAGATTCATTAAAAACACAGGGTGATTATTCATTCTGTTACATTCAGAAGTATGTAGAACAATTTAGTTATTGCAAAGCTGTAATTCCTTGTCTAACAAAACATTATTTTATAAAACTGTAATGTTGCCACTGATTCCATTGTAATACAAAACACTTATATACACAATACAATATAAAAGTAAACTGTATAGTGCTTTCCACAAAAGGATATATTATGGAGCTTTACAAATATACGAATTTGTTGACCCAAATTACTTTTTGCTTTAGAGTAAAAGAAACCAACTAAATGCTTCACTTTAAATACCAAAGAGATTTTTATTAAAGAAAAATTTCTAAAGTACCTTGGGTAACAGCAGCAGCAATACCTAAAAATCCTCCCACTGTATTCTCTAATTTCCAACATATTATTAAGTCAGAATAAAACATTTCCACTCACAGTTTTGCACTTTGCAACAGCAGAAGGTAATAACTTTTTTAAAAAGTCAATCTCAAAGTGACTTTTTAGTCATACATTCTATAGTTTCTATTACAAATAAGAAAGTATAAAACATATAGCAATAGGGCCTGCCTTAGGATACCACTGAACAATACATAACAGTTATCTACAATTACATAATTATAGAACATATTTTATAAATACTATTGATAGGCATAAAAGGGGTAAGTGTAAGAAAGGCAGCAAGTTTTTTTTTTTTTTTAAATGAGAAAATTACTTTAAAATGAAAACATGTAAAGCCAGGTGTGGTGGTGCACTCCTGTAATCCCAGCACTTGGGAGGCTGAGGCAGGAAGATTGCTGCAAGTTCAAGACCAACCTACAAAAGTGAGCTACAAAGTGAGCTCAAGGCCAGCCTGAACTGCATAGTGAGACCCTGTCTCAAAAAAACCAAAAGAGAAAACATGTAGAACCAATGTTTTCACTCAATTTTAATTGAGGGCATTAAGATTTTTTTATGTTGTTGTCTTTTGGTCAGGAAGTACTAGGATCTACATTGGAAGAACTGGATATAGTTAGGGAAGTACAATAGCTAGTAAGTATATCCAAACTATTTAAACTGCACATATCAATGGCTTGTATACTGCTTCAGACAAAGACAAAAAGCTTAAACTGTTAGAGGAAATTTTAAAAGAATACAAAATTCATAGTGTCATATTTGAAGAACAGCAGCAGTACAGATTTTGTCAGGAAAGGGGAAAAGAGGGAGAAAACAGCACCTTAGTTTTCCTACAATGTAAATGTAACAAAGTTATTTTTCTACTGTATTGCACCATACTTCAGAATTAGAACTATCAAATGAAAATTTAAGTAAATCTGACTGAAAAGCTTAAAGAACACAGCGTATCTTATAGATGTGAGTACAAGCTAAAAATTCTTGAACTAACTAGTTTGTTTTGCATAGGATTTAATAGGACTAATCAAATGTTCCATGAAGTAAAGACTACCATATTATTGTATTTCCTTAAAATTCTCTGATTTGAAATCCTTCAGAAATATTGTTGTATCAATCCTATAATAAGCCAAACATTTCAGTGCCCTCAAAAATGGTATGTTTGAAACATCTTAAGTTTTGTCTCACCAAGAGAGGAGCATAGGGTCATCTTATCACATGCTACAGAGGTTTCCCACACAAATTATCAGTATTATACAAGATATACTAATGAAGAGTACTGATGAGTAAATTAAAAGCAAAGTTCTCAGTTTAATATATCAATTTTCTTATTAGACAGAGGTCTTTAACCTAGTCATTGACAGGTTTCATCAGGTCCAGAATTTCCTGAAACTGCATGCAATATTTTATGTGTGTGTTGACAGGCTTTTTTTTCCCAGGAACTAGAGCCCACCACCTTTATCAGAGTCTCAAAAGAATTAATGACCCTAAAGGCCCACATTACACGTTAGTGGTTTGCAGGCTGAGCTTTTAAGAGGGCCACCTACAAAAAGTGGGAAATGTGAACTAATGTTTTTTCCCTCCCCACAACTCAACTGGAACACCTTTGCCTTTAATTTTACTACATGGTTTCCATTACCTTTTATATAAAACAAGCTAAAAGTTTTTAAAAGCCACTTAAATTAGTCCTCTTATCCACATTTTTTACCAAAAAAAAAAAAAAAAAAAAAAACCTGCATTTTTTTGAAGCTTAAGAAAAGTAAATAAAATATGCACTAGTTTATTAAGGTCAGAATATAGCAGTTCTTCTTCCTAAAAGGTAATCTATATGTATTTTGGTATGAAACCACAACTGCCTTTAAGAATGTAAGCATTATATAAATAAGCATGTTGAAAAACTTAAGCTTAAATAAGTTAGCTAAGACCACTATGTAACTTTTCCTAATTACTAATGACCATCTCAATTAAGAGTTAATTATTTCTTCACCAGTTAATTGGCCCTTAGGTAAAATACTATATTACCAAACAGGTATCTTTTCTTTTGCCAATAGCAATCGGTATATGCACTGTTATGAAAGAGGTTCTATAGCATTGATAACTGAGTCACTACATAGGAAAACTACTTTTTCTTTTTTTGAGGTGCTGGAAACTGAACCTAGGATCTGGTACATGCTAGGCAAGTGCTCTAAGCTGCATCCTCTCAGGTGCCCCCCCTCGAGGGCGTCTTTTTTTAGTGAGTATCCACAAATAATTCTATTCAATATTTTATATAAACTGAAAATAATTTCTTGGCTTAGAATGGTAGAAAAACATTTTAATTTCAAAGTAAAACTATAAAAGACCTTAGCTTTTAGTATTTAGAATTTCTGATTTATGGCAACTTTGTTCCCTTTTAAAACTGGAAGCAGCATTAATACCAAAATGGAAAGAAAACTAGTAGTGCTTTGGCTTCTTTTAAAGCCAGTATTTTTTTTTTTTATTTTTAAAAAGCTAGAAGAAAAAAGCTAGAAGACTAAGTATTCCACAAAGGAGGGGAGAAAAGATAAATTGAATGATTTTTCCTTCTGATGAACATATTGTTTCTACCCTGTATTTCTTAGTTCCAGGATATGAGTTACACAAATTATCATTAACCTAGGAACACTCTACAAAATGATGGCTTAATTTCTCTAGCTTATTTATTTTGTACCAAAAACACTATTGGGGAGGGGGTAAGAACTCTGTAAATATGAGCATGTTTCATATTTGGTTAAAGCAAGATAAAACTAAAACTGTCTTTCAAAAAATTTCAAAAACTCTTGAGTTTTAAAATTATTTCGCATATATACAAATAGATAACAGGCTTCTCCTTTTAAACAAAGCACTATTTTTTATTTTAAGTACTTTAAGTACCAAGAACTGACTGTAATATTCAGTTCATAACTTATGTATAACAATTTTTATCTAAATTATTGATTTAAAAGGTTGGAATAAATTAACATTTTAAAGGATATCCTATAATTTAGGAAAATAAAATATTGTACACAGAGCACACATACATAGCTCTGCCACGGTTGCATAATTTTACTCAGAATTTCAAAAAACCCAGTATTTCAGGCCTTTTTGCAAATTCTCCTTATGATTATTTTCTAGTGTGTTAAACATATACTAGATCACGATTTTTGATCTCTGAGCCTTTATGTTGATCATCTTCATCTGAATGTTGTTCTGAGCCTTGTGAATTAATGTGTTCATATTCAATAGGCTTTGGATAATTATATGGGTAGCCATTGTCATCAAAGAACCGCCGAAAGGTAAATTCATAGAAAGCATGTTCAGGGTGCTTTCCATTTTTATACCATCCATTGAGAGTGTCGTTTACATTTTCTTCCTCATTATCATCACTCCATAACTTGTCAGGATCAACAGGGTCAAAATTTGATGTATCTGTTGGGTGCGTGATTTTAGGAATATACGATGCAGACTGCTGTCTCAGATCACTGGAGAAATCAATTGTTTTAAAAAATGGATGAGCTTTTATTTCATCAGCACCATTCTTGCCTAAGCGATCTTCTGGTCCTCGGCAAAGTTTAATAATCAGATCAGAGGCTTCAGGACTCAATTTAGCTTGTGGTGGAATGTGAAGAGATGTCTGCCAGTTGATTACCTTTAATGAAAATTAATAAAAATTAGGAAGGAAGAGATGAACAACAATTTCTTCCAACTTTCATGAAAAAAGTGTAATTGGACATTTAAAAAAAAATAAACTGTGTAGTTATTTCACCATCCCTGCATTTAATAATCAGTCATTGCCAGAAAATAACCTTTTCTCCCATCCCCTCTTCTTCAGGTAATTTAAACTCATACCACAAGACTCATACATTTTTATATTCTCTATTAAGCCCTTTTGGTAAAAATGGCTATTTCATGCTACCTCGCCTATACCATGTATTTAACTTCTATTATATTTCTAGTATTTTGTGGTAGCTATTTATGTCTCTATCCTTCTGCTGAAGTGAAAATTTCATAAAGGTTAGGAACTTTGTATTTTGAGACAGAGTCTTATTAGGTTGCCCAGGCTGGCCTTGAACTTGCTATCCTTTAGCCTCAGCCTCCCTAGTGCTGGACTTACAGGGATGTACCACCACACCCAACAGGAAACTATGTTTTAACTGTCTTTGTATTTCTTAATACTTGCCTGACACCTGATAGATGTTAAATAAATCTTTGTTCTGGTTTTGAGTAAAGCACAATCAAGAAAAAAGAAGAATGCCAAGAGAACTGTCACAGGGAGAGGGAATAGAATACTGTGAATACAATGCTAAAAGGTTTTGGGTAAACTCTGATAAATGGCAAAATGAACAGTTATTGCTGGGGATTTAGCTCAATGGTTTAAGCGCCTGCCCGGCAGGCACAAGGTTGTGAGTTCAACCCCCAGTACAAAAAAAAAAAAAAAAAAAAAAAAATTGCGCAGTTATTTTTCCTAGATAAGACATCTCCAACTTGATAGGGAATCAGTATATATTAAATAAACGAATAAATGAACCCTTCTTCCCTTACATAGCAGCCGAACAGCTATAGTGGAAGGAATAAAAATATACATAAAAATATTATGTATTAATTTTATTTTATTTTATTTTATTTTATTTTATTTTTTTTTTGCAGCACCGGGGATTGAACTCACAACCTCGCGCCTGCCAGAGCAGGCACTTAAGGCACTGAGCCAAACTCCCGGCCCTAGTTTTTTGAGGCAGGGTCGCACTATGTAGCTCAGGCCGGCCTTGTGCTCGCGTTGTAGCCCAAGCCGGCCTCGAACTCAAAACGCTCCGCCTACCTCAGCCTCCCGAGTGCTGGGATTAAAGGCGTGCGCCACCACGCCCGGCTTATATATTAATTTTAAAGTCTTTCCTAGGCCAGTGAAAAGATATCCCAACTAACAGAGTATTTTAAAAATTATTCTTGAAAAACAATTATGACAGTAATATTTATGTGTGATTTTATCAATTACTTTACACAGGAAAAAATGTAAACATATAATCAGCTGGATAAGTTTTTATTTTGTGGTACTAAGGATTAAACCCAGGGACTCATGTATGTTAAGCAAGTGCTCTACCACTGAGCTATATCTGTAGACCTTTTTAAATTTTATTTTGAAGCAGAGTCTTGCTAAATTGGCCAGACTGGCTTACACTTACAATCCTCCTGCCTCAGTCTTCTAAGAAGCTGATACTACTTAAATTTACTATAAGAAATTTTTAGTTTAAGGTAAAACAAAAGACTAAGCACATCAAAGAAATACTGAGTTAATTCAAAGATGGACCAGTAGAAATTATGTAAACTGAAGCACCAAGAGAAAAAAAATAGAATAAAAAAGCATTACAGATATGAAGGACAGTATCAAATTAGTATCATATATATAATAATTAGAATATCAGAAGTCAGAAGGAAGCAGAAGAAATCTTTGAAGACATATGATAGATAATTTCCTAAAATTGATGGAAGTCATCAACCTATAATTCAAGAAGCCTAGTGAACTTGATCAAGATAAATATAAAGAAAACTAAACATCTCGGGAGGCTGAGGTAGGAAGAGTGTTGTGCGTTCGAGGCCGGCTTGGGCTACATGAGCTACACAGTGCAACCCTGCCTCAACAAACTAGGGCGAGGAGTTTGGCTCAGTGGCTTAAGCGCCTGTCTGGCAGGCGCGAGGTTGTGAGTTTTATCCCCAGTGCAGCAAAAAAAAAAAAAAAAAAAAAAGAAAGAAAAGAAAACTAAACATAGGTACATCATGGTCAAACTAAAAAAAAAATCAGAATTCAGTGGGGAGTGCAGCAAAACCAAACCAAAACAAAAAGGACCCTACAGGGAGGCAGAAAGAGGTTCCAGTTCTAAGTTAAATGTAGTAGATGCAATCTATCTTGTCTTTCCCACTGAATGAAATTATAAAACCTGGATAGAATGCATGGACCAGATACCTAAATAATCTAAAAGACAAAATGTCACAGTAATCTAATCTAAAAGATAAAAGCTCTTGTATTCGATAGACTCAAAGTTGCCCCAAAATTGAAAGGGGCATGGCAGGGACACAGTGAGCCTCAGAAGAAGCCCTTCTAGTTCAGGTTCATGGAATTCCATGAAAATGGCTTCCTGGCAGGAATACAGGTGGCAACAGTGCTTGTAGGCACCTACAACTGTGAGACAGAACCTTGCTTTCCAAATGGAAATAAAACCAAATACCCAGTGATGGTAAAACTTTTATAGACGAATGCCCAAACTGCAACCCAAAACCCACTTATTTATCACAAAGTGCTAACACTGCAACTAAACTTGAATACTGAGGCTTTAGTTTAGAAAAAACAACTCAAACATTAACAACTTTTGTTTTAAAAGAAAAACAACATATGTGCCATAGGTTTACCACCACTGCCATATAGCATGTAATCCAAAAAAGATGGTTTGAATCTTTCTTTTATATTCTGTCTTCTTGCTACCTTATCCTGGATTCTGGTGTAGTTATGAGACATTTATGGCAGAGTGCAGGTAAATATATGTGTACCTCTCACTATCTAATCAGAAAAACAAAAAGGAGAGCCACAGGAAACTGGAAAGTACTGTGGACATTGTGGCAGGAGAGACTGGAGACTCATCCCCATAAAGTTGTTTAGGAACTCCTGGACTCACCATTCAAACTCTATCTGTGTGACTCTGATTCCAAACAACACAATGAATACTTTGAGAACTGACAGAAAATAACAAAGCCAAGGGAGATTTGCTTAGCAATGTACTGGCTTTTGAAATGAAATGGACATTGAAAACACAATGGAATCATGGCCTGAACCCAGCCAGATTTAATGCATGCTAAAACAATGTCATCATTTTTCATTAGTTTTAAATAAGATGCAAAGCTCATAATAGAATATTCGAGGGAGGTTTCAACCAGAAGACAACTAGCTTACCTGCCTGGTGAGTGGCACGCGCTGTGCAGACTCTAGGAAAAGAACAATCTGTGTCTCCCGAAAACCCACCATGTTGGGTCAGGGAGGTTCCAACCAGAAGATAACCCAGCCTGCCTTACTGGTGAGTGGTGCAAGCCGCACGGACTCCAGGAAGAGAATGATCCATGCCTCCCATATGCCTACCAGCACGCAGGCTGAGGATCAAGGACACATCCCCCTGCCACCCCTAAGCAACCTGCTGGTTCAGAGGATCAGCTCAGTTGATAGCAACTAGGATACATACAGCAACTAAATGCTTGTATTCTTTGGTTGATTTTGCAGGCCTGGGACCAGCAGTCTGAGCATCTCTTGGGAAGATGACAGTATGCAATGTAGCAAATATGGGGGATTCCCTTCTGTCTTGTCTCTGAGGCCCAATATTGTTCTCATTGTTTTGCTTTATTCTGATTTTTTTTTTTTTTGCTTTATTTCATATTCTGTTTAGATTGGCTTTATTCTGTTTTGTTTTTGGTTTGATTTTACTATACCTGATGGAATGGTCAACTACTGTGAAGATGACAAGATATACTATAGTAGCTATTGTTTTCCTAGTATCTTGCTTTGAAGTTCTGTACCAGTTCTACTGCTTTGTTTTGATTGACTTTGTTCTGTTATGTTTTGTTGGATTTTACTATCTTTAAAATAAAATTTTAAAAAATATTCAAATATTCCAAAAGCAGGAGATACCATAAATGATATTAAAAAACTATTCATAGATGAAATAGAAGAAAACTTTCCTGGTAGAGAAAAAGAATTTGACATACTAGCTAAGTGAGGCATACAGAACTCCAATTAGTCACGATCAAAAAACCCAAAAAAATCTACAGCCAGGAATATCATAGTCAAAATATCAGAAATTCAACACAAGAATGGAATCTTAAAAGCTATTAGGGAAAAGAAACATATCATCTACAAAGGAAAGCCCATGAGAATCATAGCTGGCTGCTCAGCACATTCTTTTAAGTCAAGGAGAGCTTGAAGTGAAGTATTTCATATTCTAAAGGAAAACAACTTTCAACCCAGACTGATGTACCCCACAAAACTATCTTTAAAACTGATGGAGAAATAAGATACTTTCATGATAAAGAACATCTGAGGAAGTTTATAACCACCAAAACAGCACTCTAAAATGTTCTGAAGAACATTCAAGAAAGAGATAACAAAGACTACAACTCCATGAACCCCAACAGAAGGAACCCATCAGGCAAGGCAAATAATTAAACACAAGGAGGGGGGAAAAAAAGGGAGCCAACAACAGGAAAATAACATGAGAAGGGTAAGTCAATACATATCAGGTATAACCATCAATGTTAATGGTCTTAATTCACCAATCAAAAGACACAGATTGGCAGAATGGATCAAGAAGCAACATCCAACAATATGCTACATACAAAAAACACATTTAATTCAAAAAGAAATATGCAGACTGAGAGTCAAAGGACAAAAAACTATATTCCATGTGACAGGAACCCAGAAAAAAGCAGGGGTGGCTATTCTATTTGCAGACAAAGTGAATTTCAAGCCAAGACTGACTAAAAGAGATAAAAAAAAGTCACTACATCATTGTAAAAGGAACAAGCCCAAAGGAAGAGATACCAATCATAAATACGTATGCAACAAATACCAGTGCACCCAGCAATATGAAACAAATACTAACAGGAATGAAAAATCAAATAAACCCTAATACAATTGCAAAAGAAAATTCACTCATGGCTTCATACAATTACCTATATGAAAATAAGTAAAAATAAAGTTCAAAGTAAAGTTTCTATTTTAACTTAATTGAAGTTAGAATAATTTTTTAAACTCAAATCTACTAAGTTTCTGATATTCTCCTAAAAGTTGTTTCAAAAATGGATGCATGCTAAACATCGCATTGTCTCCCTAGTGTAAGAAGCTGAAGGAGTAAAGGTCAAAAATGTACAATAGATATTGTGAAAAGGGAAGAAACTGTTCAAAGGGAAAGAGAACCTAGGATAGGGGAAAGGAGAAAAAATGAAAGGGAAAAGGAAAAATACATACATACATACATACATACATACATACATATACAAGATAATTAAGATAGAGATACTACTAATTTCTATTATTCATTGAAAAGAAAGGTTTATGCTTATATTGACTGATCAATTTTTCCTGCCTCTATCTTGTAATCTGAGCAACTACTTTGAAGATAACAATATGCACTATATCAACCATTGTTACACTCCTTGTATCTTGTTTTGAAGTTTTGTATATATTCAGATTATAATCTAAAGTGACTCAGCATTTGAAGAACCAGCAAAATTTCAGCTCGCAAGAGGGAAAGATAGCAAGGGATTTAGCTCAGTGGCACAGCACCTGCCTGGCAAGCGCAAGGTCCTGAGTTTGATTACCAGTACCAAAAAAAAAAAAAAAGAAAAAAAGAAAGAAAAAGGGAAAGATAACCAACAAAGTTGAGATGACACTGATGTTAGAATTACCTGACAAAAACTTGAATGTAGCCATTATAATAGTGCTCTCAGTAAAAGTAAGCAGTATAGAAATGTAACAACAACTCAGCAAAGTGATTGAAGATATAAATTACTAAAACTAGGCTGGGGCTATACTCAGAGGCACAAGTGCCTGCCTGGCAAGCAAGGTCCTGGGTTTGATTCCTAGTACCAAAAAAAAAAAAAAAAAAAAGAAGTAAAACTAATGGATGGTGAGAAAAGAAGGAAAAAATGAAAGCAAAGCTTTTGTAAATGGATAGGGGAGGAGGGGCTGAAGGGAGGGCCGGGCAGTGGGAAAAAATAGAATCAAGTTATAAAATGTACAGGTACAAATTCTGTATGATGAATGTGATTGATCATTATGTACATCTACAATGTACCAATAAAATCTGACTGAATACAAAATACATAAAACTAATGGATGGGAATGATACAATGTGAGTCAGTGAATAGGATAGATTAATAAAAATCATGCAATCTGAACAATAGAGAGAACAAGGATTTAAAATACGAATAGAAAGGTGGGCATAGTGGCGCACACCTGTAATACCAGCACTCAGGAGGCTGAGGCAGGAGGATTACTACAAGTTCAAGGCCAGCCTGGCCTACATAGTCAGACCCTGTCTCAAAAGGAATCTGTGGTAATATACCAAAAGGTTTAACATTCCTGTCATTGCAGTCTTAAAAGAGGAGACAAAATGCACAAAAATATTTTAAGAAATAATGGCTGAACACTCCCCAAATTTGATAAATGACATAAATCTAGAAATTCAAGATGACTAGTAAACATCAAATAGGGTAATAAACATACACACATCATGATTACAATACTGAAATGATGAGGAAAAAAAAAGTGGTCAGAAAACTGTGTATTACGTAAGGGATAAGGATGATTACAGATACCTTTTTAAATCACAGAAGAAAGAAGGAAGTGGACATTTTAAAGTGCTGCAAGAGGAACCCACCATGTTGGGTCAGAGAGGATCCAACCAGAAGACAACTAGCCAGCCTTCCTGGTGAGTGGTTATTTTGTGAGCCTGGGGCCAGCAGTCTAAATGAAGTCCAAGGGTCTGATGCTGAGTGGTAGAGTACTCTACTTAATGTGTGCCCTTAGGCTCTGTGCATATGGCATATATGAAACATGAAGGATATAGTGCTTGCCTAGCATGCATGAGGCCCTGGGTTCCATCAGCAGCACTATGAAACAAACAAACCAAGAAAACAAACCAATTTCATGTTTAGATATCTCATTAAGCATATATATGCAAATTTTAAAAATCTGAAGAATTCAAAATCTGAAACATTTCTGACCTCAAGCATTTCAGATAAGGGATACTCAACCTGTACTAATAAGTAATGGTATATGATATAGGACTTTGTGACAATTATTTTGGTATAGGTTCTGTACCTTACCTTCATTTGTGTTTCTAATGGTGTTTGTGCCAAGAAAGGAGGTTGTCCCACCAACATTTCAAAAAGAATAACACCAACACTCCACCAATCACACAACTGTGTATAGCCTAAAGATACCAAAATTATAGTTATTTATATGCAGTTTTTTTAAATGCTCAGAATTAATACAATCATGAACATTAAATCACCAATTTATACTATCAGATCAATACTTTTTCCAAAATCTGAAAAATAAGGGATATTCTAGTGGTAAGTTTTGGCCTATTGAGATTATTTATGAAATAGATGTTCTACCTGTTCGTAGCAACACTTCAGGTGCAATATAATTGGGAGTCCCAACCAAAGAATGTGCTAGACATCGCTGGTGCTGGCGAGCGGCTCTGCGCTCTAGAGGCTTTAGTCTGTCTCCACATCGGCAGTTGGAGGGATCACCCCACTCATTGCTGAAATCCATGCTATCTTGCCGTGGATGGTCACCTGTACCATAAAAAGAAAATAAAGCAACAAAGAAAACATGAAAGATTGTTTAATCTTTTAATTTCTTGACAGGGTTACATTCTCCCTTGTGACATATTAAAACACAAACTGGGGATGTTTAATACTAATAAGGACCTGTTTTCAGAGATAGAGAAAAAGATTCATACTAAGAAAAATATGAGTAATTTATTCAGTGTTAAATGATAAGTCATGAGCAGCTAGGTTTATGAATATTATACAAAGAGCTGGTGTGTAGCTCCATGGTAGAGGGCTTCTTTAGTATGCATAAAGACCCAGATTGAATCTTAGTATTAGTATTAGGGAAAAAAATGTTATTATGACTGCTCTGTTACTACTATGGACAAATTTTCAAACAAATTAGATCAGTGTTTTGTTTAACAAATGAAAATAAAAAATAAGTTCTTCACATAGGCAACTTATAGACAACACAACACACACATACACATTTAAGAAACATAGTGACAGTGGGGCTAAGTGTATAGCTCAGTGTTAAAGTACAGGTTTAAACATACACAAGGCAGCACTGGGTTCAATCCCCAGCATCATAAAACAAGACAAAAAATGAAAAAACAAAAACAGTCTGGGCATGGTGGTTTGCATCTTCAGTCTCAGCCACTTAGGATGCTGAGGCAGGATGACTTAAACCCAGGAGTTCAAGGCCAGCCAGGGCAACTAGCAAGACCTGCCTAATTTTAAAACAGGGCTGGGGGAGTGTAACATGGTGAAGTTTCCCACACAGATGATCAGACCAAATGACAAGACAAATGTGACTGGACAGCAATATCAGACTGGGAAGCAAGGGAGCTCAATTGAGAAGGTGGCATTTGCTGGGATGTGAAACATAAGAAAGACTCAACCATTTGAAAATCAAGCCAAGGCTTTGCATAAAGAAACAACACAGAGAAGACTAGTATAGCTGAGAAAGGGAAGAATTTGAAAATGAAGCAGAAGCCAGTACACATGGGTATATATCATGAAAAGACACTGGAGAATCTGAAGTGAGGTGACAAGATATTATTTATGTTTATAAAAAACAAATTTTAGCCAGGTGTGGTGGCACACACCTGGAATCCCAGCACTCAGGAGGCTGAGGCGTGAGGATCACCATTAGTTCAAGGCCAGCTACATAGTGAGTTTAAGGCCCACATAAACTACATAGTGAGACCCTGTCTCAAATTTTAGCTACATTGTTGAGAACAGAATAAGGGGATAAAAGTAAAAACAGAATAATTAAGAAGCTATAATCTGGATGTGATAGCACAGGGCTGTAATCTTAGCACTCTGGGAGGCTGAGGCAGGAGGATCACAAGTTCCAGCTGAGCCTGGGGAATTTACTGACTTAGTGAAAGCCTGTCTCAAAATAAAAGAAAAAAATTTAATGGGCTGGATATGTAGCTCAGTGCAAAGGCCTTGAGTGGAATCCTCTGTATAGCAAATAATAGACAGATAGATAAGATATAGATGGCTGTTGTAAGTCATGTGTGGTGGTACATGCCTGTAGTACTAGCACTTAGGAAGTTGAGGCAGGAGGATGTCTCGAGTCCAGGAGTTCAAGACCAGCCTTGGTAATATAGTGAGACACCCCCACCACCACCTCAAACAATTAAAAATAAGAGGCTATTACATGTGAACTTGGACTACGATGTGGTAATAGAGCTGCAGAGAAGTGAGTAGATTCAGGATATATTTTAGAGGTGGGATAAACGATACTTGTTAATATATTAGATGTGGAGGGCATGGGTAACAAAAGAATCAGGACAACCAGGTGGGTTGTGGTGGTACATTTACTGAAATAGGGAAGACTGGAGGGTAGGGATATAATGTAGTAGTTAAGAGTTCCCTATTGGCAATGTTAATTTTAAACAGTCTATTTGTTAAATTTGAAAGGCCTAACTGAAATCGAGGTAGAGATTTATCCATGAGGCAGTTGGATACAGAAATTGGTGATTTCAAGAAGACCATTTCTGACAGCAGAGACCTGGAAGTCACTAACATATATGACATGGTATTTAAAGCCATGATTGGATAGGGTTACCTATAGAAATGTATCTGAAATTAACTTAACTGTAATGATTGTGTTGTATATGGGAAGTTTCACTAAAGTACGATTTTGATTCTCTCATGAAGATTTTTACTCAAAAGACTGGAATAGAGTCTAGGGATCTTATTTTTAGGAAAAACCACAAATAATTAAGATGAATCTGGGGAGACACTAAATTTTGTCCACTTAATGTCAATCTGCATGTAGTTACAAAGGAAGCTAATAGTACCTCAGAGGACTGCTGTGACTATTAGCGTATATATAAAGTACTTAGTTTATAGTAAGTATTCAACAAATGTTACATCAACTTACTTTCATTAGCACTTGAAGGGATCTTGGTGAGGCAGTATGGTATGGTAGAAATAATATGAGCCCTGTAATCAGACAAATCTCAGTTGAAGGCCTAGCCCTTACACTTAATTTCTATCTGACCTTGGGCAAGTTACTTCAGCTAACTAAAGTTTCATTTTCTTGATACTGCCTCACAGTGTCCCAGGATTAAACAGAATCACATACATAAAATGTTTAGCATTAAACTGTGTAACAGTCACATAATGGAATCCTAAATTAGCAGTGAAAGTAACTGTTATACACAATAACATGGAGAAACTTCAAACATGTAAGTCAATATAGAAGAATACATACAAGATGAGTACATTTAAATAAATGTTCAAAATTAAAAATCAAATTAACATAGTATTCAGGGATCTATACATACATGATTTTTTTTTTAAAACTGAAACTTTATTTATTTATTTGGTATTGGGGATCGAACTCATGACCTCGCTCTTGCCAGACAGGCATTTATGCCACTGAGCTAAATCCCTGGCTCTATACATACATGATTAAAACATAAAGAAAAGTAAAAAACAGATTACAGGGGTACTTCCGGGAAGATGGCAAAACAGTAAGCAGCAGAGTAAACAGCCTCTCTCAGAGATGCTGGAATACATCATGGGGAAGACAAGAAAGAAGGAAGTGGGTCCCCCGGACTCATGAAGAATCTAAAGTAAGAACTGAAGCCCACAGAAAGAATAAAAAGAAAAACCTGAACAAAGAAGAAGGTGGTAGCTGGTGGCACCTTTGTCTGGAGCCAGACCCAATGTGCAAGAGGCACTGCTGGAACCTGGGGACACACTATCAAGGTGATGTGGTGGCGGCAACCCTGGAGGCCTCTGCAGAGAGTCAGCACTGGAGGAGAGTGGCAGTGGATGGAAGCAACAGACCTAGAAGACTGAACTGGCCGGCAGTGAGTGCAGAGGAGTCAGTCCTCCCGTGGGAGAGAATTGGCCAGGAGCCATTTTGGAGTCCGTTGGGATAAGCCCAGAACCAGAACTGTTCCCGGCTTCCTCCAGCAGCTCCTAGCTGGGTGCAGACCTGTGGAAATTGCTTGGACTGAGTCCCACACCCGTGCGCATTCTAGGGGCCCTCTCGGAGGGTCCCTGTGGGTAACCACCTTGGTCTGGAGGCAGCGGCCCCACATACGCTCCAGGGGCAGTAGTAGAAGATCCCTGCCCAGGTTTGCAGGCAGCAGCCAGCCCCGCCCCTGCATGCACTCCACCAGCTATCAGGGAGCAAATGCAGACTGGGAAAAGCAGCAGACAGCCCTGCACCAGCTCACCCATCAGATATCCGTAGCTAGAAGAACTAAACAGTCTCACTTCAGAGAAATTGTAGCCAATGCAGGAAGTGCCTGGGACCCGAGTACCCATTTGTCCAGAAGAACCCAAGAATATGTCAAGATGAAGAAGCAAAAGGCACTAATGGCCTCTAATCCAAGCAGAGCAAGTCCAGGAGATGCAAATGCAGAAGAGACTGGGAGTTGCACAACTGAAGTTTCTGAGGTGATGGCAACTGAAGTAAAGAAATAATTTCATGAGGCTATAAAAGAAATTAGAACAGAAATACTCAGGTAAAAGAAGAAATGAAAAACAAAAGAACTGCTAGGCATCTCTAAAGAAGACATAGATTAAAAAAAAAAAAAGGAGCATAGGAAAATGAGGGAAACCTTAAATGAACAATACAAAAAAGACTTAGAATACATGAAACAGATTCAAAGAGATATCCAGGAAATAAAAAACTCCACTGAAAGCTGGCAAAACCACTTGAAAGAAACTGAAGATACGCCTTTAATCCCAGCACTCGTGAGGCCAAGGTAGGAGGAGTGTTGTGAGTTCGAGGCTGGCCTGGGCTACAACTCGAGTGCAAGGCCGGCCTGAGCTACACAGCGTGACCCTGCCTCAAAAAACTAGGGCAGGGAGTTTGGCTCAGTGGCTTTAGCACCTGTCTGGCAGGCGTGAAGTTGTGAGTTCGATCCCTGGTGCTGCAAAAAAAAAAAAAAAAAGAAAGAAACTGAAGATAGACTTTCAAACCTTGAAGACAGGTTTGCAGCTTGTGATTGCAAAAGGAAAGATCTCTTAAAAATAACAAGGAACCTGGAAGTAGCAATTCAACAGCTGAAAGGCAACCCAAAGAAACATAGCTTAAGAATAAAAGGTGTCAGTGAAAAAGCAGAGGTCAACACAAATGGCATTAAAAGTCTATTTACAGAAATAATATCAGAAAACTTCCCAAGCATGAGAAAAGGAAGTAACACTCAGATAAATGAAGCATATAGAACTCCAGCTAGCCATAACCAAAATAAATCTACAGCCAGACATGTAATAATCAAGATCCCAGAAATTCAACACAAAAACAATATTAAAAACTGTCAGAGAAAAGAAACAGATCACCTATAAAGGAAAACTTATCAGAATCATGACAGATTTCTGAACACAAACCATCAAATCAAGAAGAGCTTGGAATGAAGTATTTCAAGTCCTGAAAGAAAACAACTTCCAGCCCAGATTGATGTACCCTGCTATCTTTCAAAATGAATGGAGAAACAAGATACTTCCATGATAAAGAACAACTGAAGGAATTCATTACCACCAAACCAATGTTACAAAGAATATTGAAGGACATTCTAGAGAGAGATAAAAAAGACCACAGCTCCAGAAACAGTGGCAGGCGGGTATCACCAAGCGGGCAGACAATTGAATGGAGAGGTAAAGTAGGCAGCCAATGGCAGGAAAATAGCGTGGCAGAGACGTGGCAGTGCATGTTGGCCATAACCATTAACATAGATGGCCTCAAGTCACCAATAAAAAGAAACACAGGCAGAGTGGATCAGGAGACAGGATCCATCAATATGCTTTATACAATAAATACATTAAATTCGAAAGAGGGTTCATAGACTGAAAGTTAAAGAAGAGAGAACAATGCTCTATGTGACAGGAAAAGAAGTGGGGGTAGCTTGCCTATTAGCTGCATAGTGGACAAGAAAGATATGGCATTTTTATACAATGGAAAGCTACTCAGCTATAAAGAAAGATAACCTCGAGGCTCTTATAGGTAAACAGATACGACTTAAGATCATGCTCATGGATGAAATGATCCAGTCACATGGGTGAATATCATGTTGTCTCCCTAGTACAAAAAACTAAAGGAGTTAGTAGGATTCAAAATACACAATACATATGTAAAAATGAAAGGGAGGAAGTGTCTAAAAAGGGAAAGCAGTGGCCACTGTTAATCTATTATCGTGATTTGAATCCTGTATTGTTTTCATTGTTCTGTTTAGTTTGTTTTTATTCTGTCGGTTTGTCTAATTTTATTATATTTGATGGCATGGACAGCTGTTTCAAAGATAACAAAATACATTATGGTAGCCATTATTGATATCCTATCACTTTGTTTTGAGCCCTGTATTGTTTTCATTGTTTTGTTTTGAGTGATTTTATTCTATTTTGATTTGTTTGACTGTATTATGACTGATGATAAAGGCAACTACTTAGAAGATAACAAGAGGCATTCTGGTAACCAGTGTTGTTTTGCTATGTTTTGAAGTCCTATACTGCTTCCACTGTTTTGTTTTTATTGGTTTTATTCTGTACTATTTTGTTTGATTATATTATGCCTGATGGTATGGGCAGTTATTTTGAACATAACAAGAGGTATTATAAGGGGAAAGGAGGAAAGAAAGGAAAAGGAAAAAGGCATAAATTTGTATATATGTACACATAAGATACCTAAAATGACTATACTACTAAATGTATTAGTTATTGAAAAAGAACAGTTAATACTCATATGACTAGATCAATTTTGCATGTCTATATCTGTTAATCTAAATAATTCTTTTGAAGGTAACAATATGCCATATTACAACCATTGTCAAATTTCTATCATCTCATTTTGTAAACCTATAACGTATTGTATTGGATTTATTGTTGTTTGTAAGCCTCTTTTGCTTTTTTTCTTTTCTGTGTCTTTTTTTCTCTTAAATAAAAAAAGAAAAAAAGAAAAAAAAACAGATTACAAAATCCTGAAGTAATGGTTACCTTTGGAGGAAAGACAAGGAAATGACTGACTAGGGCAGTCTAAAATATTATCATGGTAGATATGGAGCTTCATTTAAAAATTACTTCAAAAAGATATTGGTGTAGGCAAAGACTTTATGACTGAAACCCCAATCACACAGGAACTGTCACAAAGAATCAACAACTGGGATCGCATCTTATTAAAAAGTTTTTGCACAGCAACAGAAACCACCAAGAGTGAAGAGACAACCCACAATGTGGGAAAAAATGTTTGCTAGCTGCTCCACAAAGGATTATATCCAGAACATATAAAGAACTCAAAAAACAAAGCACCCAAATTTAAAGACCCAATCCAAAAATACACACTTCTCAGATGAAGAAATACAAACAGCAGATATATATATGAAAAAATAAATGTTCAACATCACTGGTCATTCAAAAGATACAAATTAAAACAACACTGAGATTCCACCTCACCACAAAGAATGACTATTATCAAGAAATCAACCAATAACAAGTGCTGGAGGGTCTGTGGTGAAAAAGGAACCCTTTTCCACTGTTGATGGAAGTGTACACTATTACAACCACTATGGAAATCAGTGTGGAGATTCCTCAAAAATCTAGGATTGGAGGTTCCAGTTGACCCAGTTATTCCCTTGCTGTTTTTAATTCCCAGAAGAATTAAAAACATCATACCACAGTGATCTATGTGCACCCATGTTTACAGCAGCACAATTTGTAATAGTTAAATCTTGGAAACTACTCAAATGCCCATCAACCAAAGAATGGATAAGAGATGTGGTATTTCTATACAATGGAGTACTACTTAGCCATAATGAAGGATAAACTTCAGGCTTTCATAGATAAATGGATGCAACCAGAGACCATATATTCATAAGTGAAATAAATCAGAATCACATGTGTACACATTGTATTATCTCCCTAGTGTGAGAAGCTGAAAGAAATTATATGTGTGTGTATATATAGATAGATAGATATTTAAGATAGTTACACTACTAATTTCAGTTAGTTCATTGAAAAGAAAGGTCTGTGCTAATATTGTTTGGAGAATTAAATGCCGATATCTTGTATTCTGAGTAATTTAAAGATAACAATATGCAATGTATTAACCAGTTACCCTCTAATTATCTTGCTTTGAAATTTTTATTTTTTTCTCTTTAAAATAAAGCAAATTACTTCAAAAACGTTGTCTGATATATTGCAAAATAAAATTTTGTAAAGAGGTTAACTTACAAATGTTAATAATATATAGAAACAATCAAATTTAGCACTTAGGAGCTAAGATCCGAGGACTTAAGGTCAGCTTGAGCTCCATAGCAAGACTTTGTCTCAAAACACCAAAATAAATAAATAAATAACATACAAGACTCTTTCATTCTATAAATCTAATGAAGTGCATAAAGAATTCACCTCACTTTATTCAGCAGAGTAAAGACCTGCCCCAAGTCTTTTGGCTCCCATCCAGTGATGATACCATCTTATATTTTATTGCATAAATAAATCACATTATTATGAACTAAAATAAACTTTAAGAGTTCACTTACCACTCTGATAGTACTTGGAATCATGTGTCCATCTGAAGCCAGTGCAGAGGCCAAAGTCAGTCAATTTAATATGACCATCACGATCAATCAATATATTATCAGGTTTAATATCTCTATGAATAAAACCCATTTTATGAACACTTTCAACTGCACAAGTAAGTTCTGCTATGTAAAATCGTGCCAGATTTTCTGGAAATATTCCCATTCTAATTAACAGGCTCATCATATCACCCCCAGGAATGTAGTCCATTACAAAGTATAAATTGTCCTTATCTTGGAATGAATAATATAAGCGAACTACCCATTCATTGTCAGCCTCAGCCAGGATATCTCTCTCAGCTTTAACATGGGCAACCTGATTTCGAAGCAGAACATCTTTCTTTCGAAGAGTTTTTGTTGCATACAAAGCTTTAGTATCTACTTTTCTTGCTAGACAGACTTCACCAAATGCTCCTATTCCCAGTGTCTTTATCTTGACAAACATGGACTTGTCCATTTTAGCCCTTTTCAGACGAATGTAATTAGACTCTTTTTGGCAAAGCATCTTTCTCATTTGATCCTGGGCATCTTGAGATAATCCAACCTGGGTAAATAAACTAAATGTTAAATGAGGAAATTTTGTCAATATTGAATATTAAGAAGTAGCTTAGAAAAAAATCAGGCACATAGTATAAAGGTTAAATGCATAATAATTTTTAATAAAGCATGTTAGAAATGTAGAATATATTTCAGAGAAAACTGATAATCAAAAGTGCAGCTTAAGAAATAGTTAACAGGATATACAAGGTGAGGATGTATGCAAATTCAGCTGGTGAGACCAAAAAGAGGATACCAACAGGCAGCTTTCTGTTCTCTAGTACACTCAAAAATAGCTTCCAAATGTGCAATAAAATAAACGCCTTTTAACATGCATTTTCAGCTCTCTTCATGCAGCCTCTACCCCCACCTTTTCAGGACAGGGCATCACTAAATTGCCCAGACTAGGCTAGAATTTGTGATCCTCCTATCTCAGCATCTCGGAGTGCTAGGATTACAGGCTTGTGCCAACATGCCTGGCTTCATCCCAAATTACAGGATTAGACTGCCTTTATTAAATGCTTCCCTTTTGTGGCATGCCTAGGCCTCAGACATTCTTCCTCACACTTTATCCTTTATGAAAAAAATTCTACTACTTGGTCTCATGTATTCTTAAAAATGATGCATTACAAACAAAGGAATGCTTTCCATAACCTACCAACCCTTTCTCCCATTCTCAAGAAATAAACTATAGTTACTGACAGTCTTTACTCTTTCCTAGGTTATTAGAGTAAGAGTAGGAGTCACAGTCTACCACTAACACAAAATGCTAAGAGTTTCTCCTAACTCATTTAGACAGGACAACCTGGTTGAATATATTTTTCTGGTTGAAAATATCTCCTAGATATTTTGGAAAATTTCAAAGAATAATCAGTATAACTTAACAAAGATATCAAAAAGCAGATGAAAACAAAAAAACTTTTAAGATATGAATACTTAGATTTAGAAAGGAAAAAGTTTCTTTTGGCTAATAAAGAACCAAAAGGTCTAAACAGAAAAAGAATTCAACTGGAAATGTAGGATCTAAGTTTAGAAATATAAGACTAATTCATATATAGCAACCTCATGCTTCTGTTAGGATGCGTATTTGCATGCAAAATCTTTAAGAAAGGCTAGCATGCTAGATTTAGTACCGAACTGTTTCTCTTAAAAATCTTACTTGCCTACACAGTAATGGAGGCTACAGAAGTCAGCAAAGCTTCCAACACCATAAAAGCTTAAATCAGCTATTAGTGAAAGTGAAGAGGAAAAAGGAAAAATAAACTAAGAAAATACATACAGACAGACTCTAGTAAGAAATCCTAAGAACTACAATATAAGTAAATCAAAGATTATCATGGTATTTCTCACCTAACATAATTTATAGTGAAAATAACAATACTGTATGGCAAAATTAGATTTGGAATAATCATTTTTAAAAGAACAGTTCCCTCAAGTATGTTCAAGAAGTTTAATCATAAATTATAGTTTTTTGGACTTTGAGTGGTATATGTAAGATTAGGAGTAAAATCTTTGAATTTTAAATGTGATAAAAACACTGATAGTACTACCATAATATCTATTAAACAGAGCTATGTGAAATCATAAAATATAGATCAAACTAAAGCATTTACTTATTCTGATCTCCGTGATACTACACTTCTATTTAGAATTTAGATTTTTTTCTAGGATATTATTAAAATAAAATTAGAAGAGGTAAATAATTGAAAGGAGACATCTCGGACACCTTTTTTTTTTTTTTGGTACCAGGGATCAAACTCAACCTCATGCCTGCCAGGCAGGCGCTGACGCCACTGAGCTAAATTCACAGCCCTATTTTTTGACCCAGGGTCTCACTACGCAGTTCAGGTGGCCTTGAGCTCACTTTGTAGCCAAGGCTAGTCTCAAACTCACAACAATTGTCCTACCTCAGTCTCCTAAGTGCTGAGATTAAAGGCATGTGTCACCACACCTGGCTTCTCTGACACTTTTTAATTAGACCTATGTGATTAATAAACCCAAAAGCTTACACCTAAAAAGAAAAGTAAAAAATGTATCTTCATCTCCTTTTTCTTTTTTGGTACTGAAGACTGAACTTAACAGCTTTCACACTGAGCTACATACCCGAACAACCCCCAACCCTTAGTTTATATTTTTGAGACAGGGTTCTGATAAGGTCTTACCAAGTTGCCCAGGCTGGGCTTGAACTTGTTGATCCTCTTGCTTCAACCTCCCAGAGTGTTGGGATTACAATCATGTGCCACCATGACTCACAAAAAAATGTTTCCTATGTATGTCAGATGACCGAGATATTCCTAGTTGATTTTTAATGTTGTAACATAATGTGTAAGCCTAGAAAATAACCCTTGCTCTACTTCCCATAAAAAGGGATAATACACATCTAAACTTGTATGCCACAGTTATATTTTTCTTAATTTACACAAGAATTTTTTATAGGAAATTCCTAGTAAATTTTGAAATACTATGAAATGCTATATTCAAAAGTACTTTACATGGTTGGGGATATAGTTCAGTGGCACAGCACCTCCCTGGCAAGCACAAGATCCTGAGTTTGATTCCTGGTATCCAAAAAAAAAAAAAAAAAGTAGTTTGACTAATACATTACATTTAGTTATAAAAAGAAAAATACTAGAGCAAAATATTTTAAATACCAATACATTATCAGATACAAAAGTAGATATTTCAAAAGGTGTTACCCGCATCATTTCATTCTCTAGTTGTTTTTTACGATGTAGACGTTGTTGATGAGATTTGAGCACATTTTCTACATGCTGTTCCATATAGAATTTAAATGCCTGAGGAGAATAACTCTGAATACGAGATTCCCTTCGCTCTTCATCTCTCTTGTTTTTTCTAACAGTGATAGGTGAAGTTGTAATCTGCTTCTTTTCTTTATCCCCACTATCAACATTTTCAAAACTTTTCTCATCCTCATCTTCCTTGGGCAAGCTAGACTGATCCTCTTTGCTAGATTTATTTATTGATTCATATGGAGGAACTGGTGGGTTTTGGTGTAGCAGATGTTTTGGATAAGGTGGTGGTGGACCTTGATAGGTTGGAGCTTCAGCAACAGGTGGCATAACAGTAACATTTGAAGTGGTACCCTCAGAAAAAGGGTTAGGTTGAACAGTTTGAACTGGCTGTGGTATCCAAGAAGGGTGGGTAGGTGCTAAAGCAGTCTGTAGCTCAGGTTTTAATACACGCATGCTTTTTACAGGCTGTTGAATAGGAGCTGGTGTAATCGCAGTGACTGTTGTAGCTGAAGGCTGAGAATTAGCTGAGTGACTTGTTCTATTTCCTAATGGGTTATTAAAAGAATTTGACCTGACTGGTATGTTAGGTTGCCACGTGGGAATTTCATGCCCGCTGCTTGGGGATGATTGGGCAGGAGCAGAAGATGACTGAGGCCAAGTTGTCTGCAGTCCAGGGATGTTAATGTTGTAAATTTCCATGTTATGACTATTTCTGTTTGGCACCATCACAGACTGAGGCATGCTTCCATTTGTATATGATGAAGGCGCAGCAGATCCCACTGTTTGTAAAGTGGAAGGGCTTTGTCCATTAGTTGGCGTCAGAGGATATGGAGGGGGTGGCTGCCGATTCACAGTGCCAGCAGGGATATTTTGGTGTATCATAAAATCAGTTTGACCACCATTCTGAATTCCAGGTCTCCCAGGTGTAAAGTTAAATTTGTTAGAACTCTGCATGATGATTGGCTGTCTGCCAACAGGAACAGAACTAATGCCTCTCTGTCCCTGGTTAGGAGGATTCATGGTGGAAGTGTTAAGAGGTGGTGGAGGATAGCTCTCTTGCCATGCCCCAGGTGGAACAGGAGAGATTCGGGAGATTACGTATTCCATGTTCCCAGAATACCGCTTTGTTTGAGAGTTTGGTTCCCAAGATGGAGGAGGTGGAGTTGTACCTCGAGGAGGGGGAGTCTGGCCTCTTGGAGGAGGTGGTGGAGTGACACTTCTTACTTGAGGAGGTGGTGGGGGATTTACTCTCTGTCCATTGTTTGGGTGAGCTTGAGCAAATGCTGCTATACCGGATCCAGATAAAGGTCTTCCTACATCTGTCTGCGAGTTGGGACTTTCAGAACGATAGGCTACGCTTTCTCCTAGAGGTGGGCCATGTCTCTGAGGAACCAAGGACTCTTTAGAACCTTTCCAGCTTTGTTTGCGGTTAATTGACTGTTGCACACTTCCTATGATCATAAAAGAGAGAAAAATCATGTTTTTATCCTCTTAGTTTTGAAGAATTTAATCTGCAATTTCAATACTCCCAAATATTACTCAGTTCTCTTTCAAGAACTATCAAGAATAGGAATGACTTCAAGAAATCTGCTACAGTAGAGGTACAAAATCCCTATGATGGATGTGTTCATTATGTGTATCTAAAATGTACCAATAAAATTAATAATTAAAAAACCAACCAATAACAAATGCTGGTAGGGCTGTGGGGAAAAAAAACCTTTTTCCACTGTTGGTGGGAATGTAAATTGGTACAATCAATATGGAAATTAGTATGGAGATTCCTCAAAAAGCTAAAACTAGATGTTCCATTTGACCCAGCTGTTCCCCTTCTTGGTATCTTTCCAAAAGAAAAACACCATACCACAGCAATATATACACACCCATCTTTATAGCAGCACAATTTGTAATAGCTAAATCTTGGAAACAGCCTAGATGCTCATAAATAAATGAATGGATAAGGAAAATGTGGTTTTTTTTTTTTTTTTTTTTTTTTTTTTCGGCCCCG
>RJWM01006939.1:0-31264 GCA_004363535.1 Dasyprocta punctata | reverse complement strand
TGGTTTTTATATACAATGGAGTACTACTCTGACATGAAGGGTAAACTTGAGACATTTTTAGGTAAATGGATGCACCTTGAGACCATACTTTAAAGTGAAATAAATCAGACACATTAAAAACAACAACAACAACAACAACAAAATCTGCTACATAGCAAGACCCTGTCCCAAAAAACCAAAAACAACAACAACAGCAACAACATCATCACCAGAAGAAATCTTTTGTACAACATGGTGATTAGTTAATAACAATGTATTGCATTCTTTTTTTAATGGAAAAAATAAGACAAAATTTCATAGCAAAATAACAGAATACCAACAATAGTTAAAACATTGTGTATTGTTATCTTCAAAGTAGTTACTTAGAGTACAAGATATAGGCGTAAAAAATTCTCCAAATGATATTAGCACAAACCTTTCTTTTCAATGAACTACGAGAAACTAGCAGTACAACTATTTTGTATTTTTTTTCTTTTTCCTTCCTTTCCTCTTTCCCCAACCCTAGTTTCTCTCTCCTTTTGTATTCTTGAAAATTGCTCAGCTTTTGTGTTCTCACTACAAAAACTATGTGAAGTAGACCATATGTTAATTAGTCCAGTTTAGCTCACAAAGAAAATATTGTCAGATTTCAGTAAGTGGTTTTATTTTACCTTTAAAAATTTTATTTTTGAGTAGGTAATACAATCTCATTGCTCAAAATTTATAAGATACAAAATGGTACCCAGACTGTCCCTTAGCCTACCAAATTCCTTCCTTGAAGGTATTCAATTGTCAGCAGGAAGTTATCCAAGAGACATAAAAAATTCTGTGCAGACATCATTTTATATAAATGTATGTGTATTTGTAGATAAATTATTAGAAGGGAAACTACTAAATCAGAGGATATGTTCATTTGTAATTTTGATGCGTGTAACTACTAATTTTAATATGGTTTTTAAAACAAAAAAGTTAGGGGATAATCAGTTGAACACTTAATGTGACATAGATTTCACAGGGTCTGTTTTTAATAGAATTTCCAAGTTAATGAAATAAGCAAGAAAATATACAATACCAAAAAATGAAACACTTAAATGGAACAGTCTAGTCACTTGGGGAAAATATGTCATATGTTAAAAATATACTACGTTTGTTTGGGCTTAGAGAAATCCTACCTCAAAGCTTTGACATGATGAACTAGAGAGACAGTCTTAGAATTAAGGTCTCTCTTAACCTTCCCCCTGCCCTCATCTCTCTCTGGTCACTGATCCTTTCTCTCTAAGCCATTATCTGAGTAATTGACAGTTCCCTTCCCAAAGGAATGCAGCTGATAAGAAATATTATTAACCAGAAAGGATTAACACAGAAGTGACTGAAAAGCAACTTCCAGACTTACAGCCCAGAGGAACTTTGTCTGAAGCCACTGTCTATTCTTGGGTCTATTCATCTCCTCTAAAAATCATTTACTACTCTTCTAAAATTACACACCCTCCACACATACACACTTTCTTCTTCCCTATGAAGAAGGTATTTAAGTCTCAATAATTGGACCTCTCTCTGAGCTTTTATATTTCATATGGCTCCTATATACAAAAATTTGTATGCCTTTGCTCATGTTTGTCTGCTGTCAATTACCTTCAGCAGATTTAAAGACTTAAAACTTTCACAGAGGGTAGGAGGAATTTCTTTCACTGCTACAATACAATGGTATGAGACTATAAAATATACATTCCAGAAGGATTAAAGATTAAATTTTAAAGACAAAGCTATATAAACAGTAAAAGAACAACACTTTCAATAGTTTGGTGTTACCTCTTTTATACATCTTGGGAAGATCTTCCCAAGCATGACAGAGATGGAGAACTAAACATGTAAGACACTTATCACTATTCAAAACGAAACAAGAAACACCTACGAATGTGAAACATCACTAACATCCTGGAAGAAAATATGTACAGTAACACATATGAGAAACAAAGCAGTAAACATTCAGAATATACAGTTTAACACTGCATTTCAGGTACAATCAACAGCTTTTGGATCTGTTACTTCTGGGAAAATCCTCATTCTGGACAAGCCTAGCCACCAGGCTCAGGCTCACTTTCCTTAGATGGTCAGTGGAGACCAAAACCACCATGTCACTCATCTAGCTTTTATCAGTTAAAATGTAAGCCTGGAGTATATGGCTGTCTCTGTTGTCCTGGGCCTCTGTAAGAGCCTCTACATTCTTCCGTTTCCCAGACTTCTCCACCACTTTTTCCAGACTGCTCGGTTGTACAGTCAGCCAGTGCTCGTCTATCACTGACTTACTCCCAGCTTTCCTGCCACCATTTTTAAGCTAGTGTCTTTTTTTTTTTATTCCTGCTGATGCTACTTTCCTTTCAGCCTTTTGAAATTAAGGTTTTCCTTTAAAATAAACAGGGCCAAAAGGTTAAGGTTCTACATCTCTGCTCTCCGTTTATGACTCTAGATCATTACTCCTTTTAAAAAGCCATCTCTGGTTGCCTGGCAGGTACAAAGCCCTGGGTTCCATTCCCAGAATAACAAATGATAAAAGTCAGAGCTTTTATAGCTCATCCTATCTGGACAGCCAGGTTTACTCCCCTGACCTAATGAGTTCCTACTCCCTTTCTCATTCAGCTACAACTTTGGCATCTGATCTACCCTAAGGCCTATAACTTCAACATTCACAAGGATGAACCACACTCTATCGTCATCTTTCAGTTCCTTGAACTTCTCCCTCTACTCTAACTCAAGTATCACTCTTACAATCATATTTCAAACTTTGGTATCACTCTTATCTATTCTTCTTTCATAATAAGTAATGCAAATTTTATACTCTCCAATTCGTCCTCTTTTGATTAACACTTACAGACATTCCTCAACCTCATCAAGAGCTTCAAGATTAATCCTCTTTACAGTACATTTGATCTAGTATAAATTCGTGGTCCATCACTTCTTTCTTCCCTGTACTGTTTTTCTTCTTTCACTATTTCAGTTTATTCATTAAATATTTATTGAGTATCCACTATATACCAGGGCCTCCTCCAAGCAATCCAAACACATTGGTGAACAAGTTAACACACCTGGACCCAGGGAACCTATATTCACAGAGGACACAGACAATAAAAAACTGAACAAACAAAGTAATTTCAGGGTATAATAAATTCTTTATGTAAAACATAAATGGTGTCAAATGAGAGAGAAAAGTAAGAGGACAGAAAGAAATGAAATCCAGCAGTCAGAAAAGGCTCCTTTGGGAGATGACATAGGCGCTAAAACTGGGTAATGCTCCTGAGGTGGAAGCTTGGTATTTTCCTAGAACAAAAAGAAGCCTACGCTGGGCATAGTGGGAGTGATGCACACCTACAATCCCAGCACTTGGGAGGCTGGGGCAGGACTCCAAGTTCAAAACTGGGCTGTGATATATAGCAAGTTCAAGGCTATATAGCAAGACCTTGTCTCAAAAAGAAAAAAAGAAACCAGGTTTGGTCAGAGCAATAAATGAGGGGAAGAGTAATATTAGATAGTATCTGTGAGGTAGCCAAGTCATGGAGAGAAGTTTGGGAGGAATGAGAAGTCACTGAATAACGAGGAAGAAAAATATGCTCTAAGGAAAGACTTCAACTACCCTTTCACCATTATTATCTTTCTAACTTATTGTGTATTTAATACAACTTTAGTCATGGGAAATTCCAAGAATTTCCTTTTTCCCTTGTAACTGCGAGCAAAGATGATGTAACAGGTAGGTTGATTCTACTATAAATTTATGGCCAGCATCTTCAAATGACCTAAGCACTGCCTGGAAATGCTACTGTGTTTACCATCCTCAGCCTCCTCAAACTGCTTGCCAGCTTGTCACTCACAATTCTTATCAAGTAATGGCTTTCTTTTTCTTTTCTTTTCTTTTTTTTTTTTTTTTTTTTTTTTTTTGGTGGCACCAGGGATCACAACCTCACGCCTGCTAGACAGGCACTTAAGTCACTGAGCAACCCTAGTTTTTTTTTGAGGCAGGGTCGCACTATATAGCTTAGGCCAGCCTTGCACTCACGTTTTAGCCCAAGCCGGCCTTGAACTCACAACGCTCCTCCTACCTCAGCCTCCCGAGTGCTGGGAAAGTAATGGCTTTCTACTTTAGAGAAAAGACATAAAAAAATAACTTCGTGATCTAACCATACCTATCTAGGCCTGTCTGATCCTATTATGGCAATTTCTCTTTCCAGTAAAGCTAAAAACCTTCATCCTATGCTTTGGAACTTATCTCCACCTTTACTTGAACCTTCTCTCTTGACTATATAATTTCATCCTCTTAACTAGGGTCACTGAATCATCTTTTAAACATGTAAGTTTTTCCCATTAAGAAAATAAGATTCTTCTTTCATTCCTATTTAGGCCTCTGATCTCGAAGTGTTACCTGGTGCTGCTGTAAAAACTGATACTGGCCTCCTATGAGTTAAGTGGTAAGTACCGAAGTTGAAAGAAGTGAGAAATTTTACAGACTAAAAAAAAAGTTTTTGTTTAGGTAGTGCTGGGAATTGAATCTAAGGCCTTACAAATGCTATTCAAAGGCTCTACCACCACCCTACCCCACCTCACACCGTCTTTTTGGATTTTTGAGAAAGGATCTTGCTATGTAGTTCAGGCTGGTCTTGAACTCACTATGTATCCCAGGGTAGCCTTAAACTTGCAGCAATCCTCTTGTGCCAGTGCTAGGATTACAGGTATGCATCAGCATGCTTGGTTCCATCCCTTTTTAATTTTTATGTACTTTAAGATAGCATCTTGCAGGGCTGGGAGGTTGGCTCAGTGACCTAAGCGTCTGCCCTGGCAGGTGCGAGGTTGTGAGTTCGATTCCTGGTGCCGCAAAAAAAAAAAAAAAAAAGATAGCATCTTGCTAAATTGCCCGGGCTGGCCTTGCAATTCTCCAGTCTCAGCCTCGTGAGTAGCTGAGATTACAGGCTTGTACCACTATGCTTAGCTTTTTATAGAAATCTGACAAGGTAAGCAGATGTCTGTTAAATCTAACAATAAAATATATGGACTTATATTTTATATGCCACTTTTACTTCTTTGTGGCATCAAAATTTGGTGAAGGAGCCATGCATAAATGCCTCATTTGAACCTTCCCTGTAAATCCTTGTCTTTCCTCAGATATCAACTGTTTTTAAGGAAAGTTTTCTGTTCTTGATTAGATCAAAATTCCTCTTACAGGAGTTCACGGTATCATGTAATTCTCCCCACCTCATTCACACAGAGCTGTAATTCTACATATGTTTATTCAATTTATTTGCATTCACATTACTAAAATGTAAATTCTACAAAAGGGCAGAACTTATCCAATGTCAGGCAAAGGGTCTGAAACAACAGTTGATAAATAAAAATTTATTGAATAAAAGAATGGATAAAGACCTTTTATAAGTCAGTAAACAAACAAATACAAGATTAACAAAGACATAAAATGACAATTTAAAAATAACCAGTAAGGGACTAGAGGTGTAGCTCATTGGTAGATCATGTGTTTAACAACACGTGCAAGGCCCTGAATTCAATCTCCTTCACAAAACAAACAAATGAAGAACAAACAAATGAACAAAATTGTTCTGGGCATGATGGCACATTCTCATAATCCCAGGAGGCTGAAGCAGGAGGATTACAAATTCAAGGCCAAGCTGGGCAATTCAGGGAGACTGTCTCAAAACAAAAAATTAAAATGACTAGGAATGTAGTTCTGCACACCTTGGGTTAAATCTCCAATACGGCACACAAAACAAAACAAAACAAAATACAATACAGTACAATACAAAACAACCATTACATGTTCATTAGTGATCAAAGAAATATAAATGTAAAATGAGGAAATATAAAATAACACACAGTGCTGGCTTTACAAATATTTGGCATTCTTACTTGTTTTGGGGGGCAGGTACTGGCAACTGAACCTAGGGCTCCATATTGAGCTATATTTCCATCCACTCCTCCCCTTTTCAGACAGGTTCCTGCTAAATCATTAAATCACATAGGCTGGGCTTGAAATGCAGTCTTTCTGTCTCCCAGAGTGCTGGATTACAGGTGTGGACATCATGCCTAGCTTACATGGTACCACCTTTCTACAGCAATATATATTGGAAACTATAAACATTTTCTAAATATTTAAAATTTATTTTTTAGAAAATCACTAGGTATATAAAAGATCTAGACAAACAAGTTAAAAAAACAAAACAAAAATGGTAGACTGGTTAAATGAATTATGTATAACTATTAAAATTATTTTGTAGGGCTGGGCATATAGCTCATAGGTAAAGCACATGCTTAGCATGTGTGAGCTCCTCCTCAGCATCATACACACATAAAAAAAAAAACTGAAATAAAAATCTGTACAAGCCAGGTGTGGTGGTGCATGCCTTTAATCCTAGCACTCGGGAGGCTGAGGCAGGAGGATTGTTGTGAGTTCGAGACCAGCCTGGGCTACAAAGTGAGTTCAAGGCCAGCCAGAATGCACAGTGAGACCCTGTCTCAAAAAACAGGGCTGAGGATTTAGCTCAGTGGTGTAAGCACCTGCCTGGCAGGCACGAGATTGAGAGTTCGATCCCCGGTACCAAAAGTAAATAAATAAATAAATAAATAAATAAAAATCTGTAGAACATTTAAAAACTAAATTTATACAGAGTATATCAAATAAATAAAGTAAGATTTGGTATAATATGAGTTTTTGGCCTGAATAAGAATCAAAATATATACAAACTTACTCAGGTTTCCCCTGGGAAAAAGGACAACACACCAAAAACACAAAACAAAACAAAAAAAAAAACACCATACCAAAATACAGAGGTTAGGAGTGGGACTGACCAGCAATAGTGGCACTTGCCTGTAATCCCAGCACTCCATGAGGCAGATACAGAGGCAGAGGCAGAGGCAGGAAGGCTGCAAGTTTGAGCCCAATTTGGGCAATTTAGTAATTCTGCAAAAGGCTTTGTCTCAAAATAAAAAAAAATTTTAAAAAGGGCTGGGGATGGATGTGGCTCAACGTGAAGGTCCTGGGTTCAATTTCCTTCTTTTTTCTGCTTAACTGTTTTGTAAATATTCTATAATGAATGCATTTTGCTCTCAAAATAAGAAAATATATATATAAAAAGGAAAAAAAAACACAACTCCTGAGTTTTAATGACAGCATTTGGGCATAAAAAAGATGTGCTTCAATTGCACTACAACCAATCAAGTAGTTCTCAACCTGGGCTGCTGCTTATCAGAATTACCTATTAACTTTTAAATGTGAGGGTCTCATCCTCAAATTCATTTTGGTATAATACTATATAACATGATCTTAATTTGAGACTTTCAATTAATTGGGATGCTTTTAACAATTTCTAAGACCAAAGATTTAATATACTTAAGTGCTATAAAAATGTCATAAAATAGGCTAGAAAAAAAATGCTTGATTAATCACCTGGTTTCATGCTGGCATTAATAGGTCTGGCAGCAGCTGCTGTAGCCATTTGCTCCCGCCGAGGATCCTGGTAACTCATTTTACTAATGAATTCAATTGCTGCTTCTATACTTCTATTATTAGTTTTCTGCAGAGCCTGTATAACCATATCCTGATAAGTTAAAAAAAAATGAAACAAAATTTAAATTTCATCATTAATAGGAGATAAAGAACAATGTAAATTCCACCAGAGGAATTCACTATTACAAAAGACAGGGCCCTAAACCACAATATTAATGTCCTATTTGTAACTACTAAAAACAACACCACTATCACAACAAAAACAACCATAAATCTCAAAATGAAATAAATCCTCAAAATATGTTTAATATTTTCACCTTTATGTAACATAATTTTTCCTTCTAGGATTTTCTTTGGGGTAAATCATGGCAACATAACTCTGATTATGTCTTGTTTAATTTCATTCATACATAACAGAGACTACTAGACTGTTTACAAAGTTATCAATCAAAACATTGGAAAACATTATCAAAGTATCATTAAAACATTTTTATGAAGCACTTTTGCTACTATGTATACTAGTGAACAACACAGTTCTGTTTTTTCCTCTTAAGAGTTCACATTTTCAGGAAACTATTTACAGGGACACAAATACAGGGCAAATGGTAGAAGAAAACAGATATAATTATGTGATGAAGACTTTAGGAGGTTAGATGGTATGATGGAAGAAACAAGATTTGGAATCAGTCTGATCTGAGGTTGAGCAGCTCCACTTTAAAACTGCATTAACTCTGGTAAGTTACGTAACATTTTAGAGTCTCAGTCTCTTCAACTGTAATAAATTTTCAGGGTTGATGTCAGGATTAAGTAAGAAAACATGGAAAGCACATAAGTGTAGTGCCTAAAGCTCAAATACTGGATGTCTTTCTCCACTCCTTGTTCTTTATGTTAAGTGTAAATATAACTTATAAACTAGTATTTTGATGTATATTTATCAAGAATATGGAAACTACTTACTTGTCGTAGAGGACTAAGTATTTCAAATGACATTCTAAAATATCATTATGGCTTAGAAAAACTAATGGGTGAACAGGCTACTAATAGATGATTGCCCTATTGGAAATGAAAGTGAGACCAAAGAAAGGTTATGGTAGAGCAAGGGGTGAGCATATCTATAATCCCAGCTACTTCACAGACCAAAGCAGGAAGACTGCATTTGAAGCCTGCCTAGGCAATGTAGCAAGCCCCTGTTTCAAAATAAAAACGGTTAGGTTTGCAGCTCAGTAGTAGAGTATATGCCTTGGGTTCAATCCTTAGGACAACCAAAAAAAAAAAAAAAAAAAAAAGAAGGTGATAGAAACCGATGGCCTACCCAATATACATAAGACTCATTATCATTTCGTTGAGAAAGTTACTGATCTTGTTAGAAGAAGCATGGTTAATGGAATACTTTTGCTATTTCAGATTTAGGTACTGGTCTTTGTGCATCCTGTGGTGCTGGAGGATGTCATCACCAAGAAGTGAAATTCAAAAGATTCCTCCTATAAGTCCTAGGCTCTGACATCTTAAAGAAGCTGTCAATAACTTTTAAACTATCTTGCTTAAAGCATTATTTGTATTTTTGTTGAAAATAATCAAATTCAATTCCTTACTGAAGCAATGGTAATGTGGTCACATTTTATGCCAATTTAGACTTTGCAAAGTTGTAATGAGATTCAAAGAAATTAGTAAGTTTTATTTTATATGCAAATTTAAAATAACACAAATAACCTCAAATTCAACTCTGAGTGCTTAACTTTAAAACTGGTTAAGACAAGTGAACTGGCAATTATGCTATTATCTATCTTATGATGGTGCTACCTCAGCTGGCAAGAAAACTGGCACCCACCCCACTATTCTTTCTCATTATGGAAGTCATTGTTGTTAAATACACAGGAATTTCAGCCTGTGAGTTTGGTGATTATGATGCTAGCTTTTTTTTTTTTTTGTGGCATCGGGGATCAAACTCACAGCCTTGCGCCTGCCAGATAGGCACTTAAGTTGCTGGGCCAAACTCACAGCCCTAGTTTTTTGAGGAAGGGTCGCACTGTGTAGCTGAAGCCAACCTTGCGCTCACGTTGTAGCCCAAGCCAGCCTCGAACTCACAATGCTCCGCCTACCTCAGCCTCCTGAGTGCTGGGATTAAAGGCGTGTGCCACCACGCCCGGCGATGCTAGCTTTTTAAAAAGTATTTATTGGTATGTTTCAAAATATATTTTATATCTATAACCTCAACCAAGTATTCAGTAAATGAGGGGAAAGTGTCAAGTGTGAAAAAGAACATCTTCAGATCAGTAACTTTTGGATATAAGTCTTACGTTATAGAAAATAATAGGGTCACATAATTACACCTGATTCTAGGTAAAAATACACTCCAGTGATTGTATATTTACTCCCCCCCACCTTTCTTTATTTCTGTGGTACTGGGGATTGAACCCAGGAGCATTCTGCCACTGAACCCAGTCCTTTCTATATTTTTTACTTTGAGATAGTCTTGTTAAGTCGCCCAGGCTGGCACTGAACTCATGATCCTCTTGCCTCAGCCTCCCAAGTAGCTGAGATTATTGGCATGTGCCATTGTACCCAATGACTGTATAGTACTGTGGTCCAGAATGTATTGCTGCTATTTTACACTTAATTTTTTCGTTTGTTTCTGAGGCAGGGTCTTGCTATGTAGTTCAGGCTGGTCTTGAACTAACTGTGTAGCCTAAACAGGCCGTGAACTCATGGCAATCCTCATGCCTCAGCCTCCTGAGTGCTGGGATTACAGACATGGATAACCATGCCCAACTCTTTTCTTTCTTTCTTTCTTTTTTTTTGGTACCAGGGATCAAACTCACTACCTCAAACCTACCAGCCAGGCGCTTATACCACTGAGCTAAATCCCCGGCCCTATTTTTTGAGACAGGGTCTCCCTATGCAGTTCAGGCTGGCCTTAAACTCACTTTGTAGCCCAGGCTAGTCTCAAACTCACAAAGATCATCCTCACTCAGCCTCCCAAGTGCTGGGATTAAAGGCGTGTGCCACCACGCCTGGCCATGCCCAACTCTTAACATTTAATCTTACTAAGAGATCAATCTAGAAATAGTTGAGCTTTTAGTTCTACAGTCACCAGAAACATTCTCAAAAGAGAAAAAGCAGCAGCTGTCTTGAACCTGGCAGAGCTCATAAAAGGAGTATGCTAGGGGGAAAAATAAAAAAGGAGCATGCTAGGGCTTATGAAATAATAAAAAGAATGAGATGAAAACTACGTAAGAATTTTGAAGTATCAAATTAGATTCTTGATGATCTATAGTATAATAGGAAACTCCAGAATAAGTGAGTAAAGGAACTAGAAATACATCGCCATTTTTTTTTTATATCACTATTAGTGTAAGTAACACTATGCCTTCACTATTTGGACAAATGAGGAACAACAAATGTCTAAGCACTTCTGGTGAAGGTCTCTTACTTTAGGATTATTAGTAATATGAGGTGACAATTTTGAGACATATGATTGGGCTAAAGCTAACATATCTTTATAATGCAAAGCCATTATTTTTATTACTGCCAATAAATAAAAATAGTACATTAGAAGTGGGGATGTTGCTCAGTGGTAGAGTACTTAGCTAGCATGTGCAAGGCCCTACCAGATTCAATCCCCTGCACTGCAGAAAAAAAAAAAAAAAGGAGAAGAAGACATTGATTGAACTGCTTTAAATTTCTTAAAACTATGTACATCAGAAAGAACTTTAAGTCCCTTAAAGATATGGAGCATGTCTGGTTTGACTTACTATCCTTACTGAAAGGTATCTATACAGTAACTTACCTGACATATTACCACCTAGTTGTGATTAATCCTGTGTGATTTGATAAACTCTCTTTCCTTAGCAATATATAAAAGGAAAGAATAATGTCAGTGATTCCCTTTACTCTTTGCCTTTTGGCTAAGCAGGGAAAAAAATGCTCTGGAGAATCTCCATTCCAGTCATTTTCTTAATCCTACACAAAAACTATTCTAAATCCTGTCTTCCTCTTCTCTAATTTCTGGTACAAATCCAGTATTTTTAGAGCAATTAAGTATAAAAATAATAAGAAAATAATTTTCATCAAATACAGTGAGCTGGAAATAATAACCTTATCTTCTCCCAGTTTAGCTGTAAATTTTTCTTTTAAAATCCTTTACTATAATTCAGACATAGATTCTCATTTTTAAAATTACAATGTTTCCATTAATAATACAACACAACAGTTTTTCCCATACAGCCTAGATGTGTAGTAGACTATACTGGCTACGATTGTGTGGGTGTACTATACGACAGTCACACAATGAGGAAATTCTCCCTTCACTGATTAATGCATTTCTAGAGAGATATCTAGAAATGTGGTCACCAAAATATTAATAGTAAAAGAATTTTGGGCCAGGGATATAGCTCAGCAGTACAGTGCCTGCCTGGCAAGCACAAGTTAATGAGTTCAATTCCTGATACCCCAAAACATACAAAAACAAAAACAAAGACAAACAAACAAAAAAGAATTTTAAGAGTAGTGGTCTTTGGTGGAAACAAAGAAAATTTTACATTTCCTACTTCTAAATTATTTTTTTCGTTTTTTGAGACAGGATATCACTTTGTAGTGCTGGGTGGCCTTAAATTCACGGCATAGCCCAGACTGGCCTCAAACTTGCAATAATCCTCCTCTCAGACTCTCCAGTGTTGAGATTACAGGTGCGTGCCACTGTACCTGGCTTTATTTTCAAATGTTTAACTCAAAGTATAAATAAATTAAAGAACAAAATAAAAGACAGATAATAGGAAACAGGGAGATAATCTTCTGCAAACGAGAAAAGAACCCAAAGATGAAGGGAGAAAAAAGGAAGGGGAAGTAAAAAGAAGATGGGTGGTGTACATATACTAACTCTCCATAATGAATGTAATCATTATGTGTTTCAAACATATACTAATAAAAATTATTACTATTATTTTTGTTTTTTTGAGACAGGGTCTCACTATGCAGTTCAGGCGAGTCTGAGCTCACTTTGTAGCCTAGGCTGGCCTCGAACTTTCAACAATCCTCCTTCCTCAACCTCCTGAGTGCTGGGATTACAGGCATACACCACCATGCCCAGCTTATAAAAATTAAATTTTAATTTCTTCATTTTCCACAACTGATTTTTATCTAAAATGATTTTTGTCATATAAAATATTCACTCGCAAGATATATTCTAGTAAGCAACTTTTATTATTAACCTAAACAAAATATGATTAAATAAATATGCTATGAAAATGTCTTCAAAATGAAAGCCAGGCACAGTGGCATACATATGTAGTCCCAGCTATCTGAGAGACTGAAGAAGAATCATGAGGCCAGAATGAGCAATAGAACAAGACCTCATCTCAAAAAAACTTTTCCTCTACTATAAAATTTCAGCCGGGCGTGGTGGCGCACGCCTTTAATCCCAGCACTTGGGAGGCTGAGGTAGGAGGAGCGTTGTGAGTTCAAGGCCAGTTTGGACTACAAGAGCGCAAGGCCGGTCTGAGCTACATAGTGCAATCGTGCCTCAAAAACACTAGGGCCAGGAGTCTGGCTCAGTGGCTTAAGCACCTGCTTGGCAGGCATGAGGTTGTGAGTTCAATCCCTGGTGAAATAAAAAAAAACAAAAACAAAAACAAAAACTTAAATTTCATATCTTGGAGCTATCATTTCTCCAGCAGTCACTGAGCTTAGCAAGCTCATATTTCACACAGATGTCCTTGCCTACCCTCACCTGCGGCTTTCTTCAACTCAAAATTTATTTAGCACAAAAGAAACTAAAAAAATAACAATTATTTTGTTATAACAATTAATTGAATTTAAACATTCTTTATTGATGGAATACACAAATTTGTATACATGGTCAAATTCTAGAGCATGTGCTATTATTACATCATACAAAGTAAGAACAAAAATTCTGACCTCATCAAATCCAGCAGCCTGCAAATCTTGAAACATCTGTGGATTAACTTCTGAAGTAATCCGGGAGGAAGAACTTGTTTCATTTGCAAATGGTTGTAAAGAGTTTCGAATTTCTTGTAAGGCTTTATGATATGTCCCAAATTTAGGTGGATTTCTCACTTGTCGAGCATCTTCAGTTGACATTTTGGTCATGTTATGCTCAGCCTTAGCAGCATCAGATGGTTTGGATAAATTCCTAAGGGATTCCCGAATTTCTTGCAACATTTGCCGGCTGCTGCCAGTGTAGTTACTGGCAGGAAAGGTCTTAGGCCTCATTTGTCTATATCCTTCTGGCTTTTCACTCCTCTTCATGAAAACATCTATATGTGTAACCCACACAAAGAACTTCTTTATGAGCTAGTTGATAGATTTAAAGCTTTCTCTTGATGAAAGTGGAAATAATTCTTTGATGAAGTTGTCAGGAACATTAAAATTCCTAATAATTTAAATAATCCTGTAAAAGAAAAAATAAATAATAGATACAATTGATAAAGCAGTACAATGAACCTCACCGACACAGTAGTGAAAATATCCAGCTTATAGCTCTGATTCCCTTAAGGATTCACTGTGGGATCAGAACAAAATACTTGGCCTCTCTGTGCCTATTTCCTAGTTAAAACAGATTTACTGTATTTGCCTCAAACTGTACATACATTCCTCATTTAACAACTGATCCCAGTTTCTGTGACTAGGTCCTTAAATGAATTGGTCCCTAAATGAAGAAATGTATATAGTATGTACCTAACAATATTCTTAACAAAGAAATGGTCAAAGGAAACTCCAATTTGATGATTTGCATTTATTTGCATAACAGTCACATGCAGTACTGTAGTGTGGAACAGAACATAAAACTATAATACAATTAACAAGAATTACAGTACTGCATAAACAAGGAATACTCTACCAAAAAAGAGACATTGAGGCTCTATAAACAAGACGCACAGAACTGTACCCACCAAAAAAAGTCACAAGTCTGAGCCTCTGAATGTAAATCCGAACAGCATGCTTCAGTATTAAGCCTAAACAGTCATTAAACAGGCAGGTTGTTAAATGGGGAATTCTGTAGTTATGATAAAAATAAATATTTTAAGAGTGCTTCAAGAGATTTAGCTCAGCGGTTCAAGCACTTGCTTGGTAAGTGCAAGTTTGTGAGTTCAATCCCCGTTACCAAGGGAAAAAAAAAGGAAATCTTTCCTACACCTATGACTTTAGAAGTTGTAACTATTTGGAGCTGGGGATATAGCTCAGTGGCACAAGCACCTGCCTGGCAAGCGCAAGGTCCTGAGTTTGATTCCCGGTACAAAAAAAAAAAGTGCTTCAGTGCTGGATATGGCGGCACACATCTGTAATCCAAACACACTGGGAGGCTGGGAAACTGAGGCAGATTCCATCCCAGCATGGGCAACTTGGTGAGTTTCTAAAACCCCATCTCAAAAAAAAATTTGAAAAGGAGATATAGCTCAGGCCCTGGGTTCAATTTCTAGTACTGTAAAACAAAACAAAATATGCCTTAATAAGTATACAAAGCATATTAAAATGCAGAGGATTACTACCTGAATAAAACAATAGACAATTTCTCATTACCAACTCCACCTAGAGCCTCCAATTTAAAATTTTACAAACTAGACTTCAGTACAAGATTTCTTTAGAAGGATACTGCTGCTTTAAGAAGCTTTTTACACCACTAGTCCAGAAGATCTGCTTATGCTTCAAAAAGAGGTGCCTGGGTTTATTTCCTAAACTGTAGAATGGAACTATATAGACACTAAGCTTCTCAACAATGGGATAGGGAAAGAATCTCTGAGGTCAACTTGTCTTATTTCTGACACAAGTATCTACAACACCCTGAAAGTGCTGTAGAATAGTCACCTAACATCTACTTAAATGTCCACATTGATAAGGAAAACTACCAACTCAAAAAAGCCATTTCATGTGTGACCTGTAATAAAAGAAGTATTTTCTCCATGTGAATCAACATTAAATTTCACGTAGCATTTACTGACAGCTCTTACTGGTTAGTGCTGAACAAATTTGCCTATCTTCTTGTTGTAGTCAGCGGTTTGCAAGGAAAACAATTACATACAGGACACATAATGTAAAGAATTATTTTATAATAGTCACCCAAGGAGTGAAATACAAAGCAAGTGCAGGAAATCTAACCACACACTAAAGACCTACAAAATCCAGCCAAGGCCCTGGATCCAATGGCAATACCCTGCATGAGTTCATCTGAAGACTTAGAGCCCATGACAATACTTCCCGCGAGTCCAACTGGAGGCCTAGAGCCCACGACAATGACTCATGCCGGTCTGTTTTATGGATCTGTGCTGGGAAGTCCCTAAGGTCAGTGGTGAAAGCTAGAAAGTCTGTACCAGTGGGATGAAGGCTCTGTGCCAGGGATGAGGGTTCTGCACTGGAGCCAGGAAGCAATGCTCCAAGTAAGAACCTGAGTTCCCCCAAAAATGCCATCCTCAGCAACAATGAGGTCCTGAGCTGCTCGGACAATGAGAACAGCCAAGTTAATATCAGGAAGCCAGTGAGACAAGCTTCTCCTGGAGATGGAGCAACACATCATCTTCCCCTCCAGAGCCAGGAAGCGATGCTCAAAGTAAGGAACAGAACTCCTCCAAAGTGAATCAGTCATTCTCAGCAACAAGGTCTCAAGTTCTTTTGACGATGATAACAGCCAAGTTCATATCAGGAAAAAGCTAGCAAGCTCTTCCAGGAGAGCCAACGGCAACAGAAGAACCAATAGCACCAAACAACAGCAACGCTTCTCTTCTTCTCCAGGTCTCCTTTTTATGCTGGCAACAGTCCTCTGGTGGGCCATCTACATTCACCACCATGCTGATTCAGTACAGCTGGTATTTAAACTGACCATCAGTTTTCAATCCACCCACTTCTTATCTAACCATCCGAATAACTCTGTGAGGTAGGCTGGCTATTTCTACCTTGTAAATAAAAAAAACTAAAGTTCAGAGAGTTCGGCAAAAGAGTATGTAAGAGGTACTGCTGAGATGCTGAGATTTGAAACATAATTATCTACTGAGAGCCTATTTTTATTCTCATTAAATGGAATTAACACTCATGTTACATAAAAATGTATATAATTAGATAGATTTGAAAATATTTCCATTATGTAGCTTTCCGCCCTGTGTTATAAAATCTCACAGAACCTTTCCTTGGTCACTTGATTCATACTTTTTGTTTTGTTTTTTTGTTTTGCGGCACCGGAGATCAAACTCACAATCTCACACCTACCAGACAGGAACTTAGGCCACTGAGCCAAACTCCCAGCCCTGGTTTTTTGAGGTAGGGTCGCACTATGTATCTCAGGCCGGCCTTGCGCTCGGGTTGTAGCCCAAGCTAGCCTTGAACTCACAACGCTCCTCCTACCTCAGCCTCCCGAGTGCTGGGATTAAAGGTATCCACCACCATGCCCGGCACTTGATTCATACTTTAAGGATTTTTCTTTAAATTAAGAATTTTCTTTTTCTTTCTTCCTTCCTTCCTTTCTTTTTCTTTTTTTTTGAGACAAGATTTCATTATGCAGTTCAGATTGGCCTTGAACTCACTGTGTAGCCCGGGCTGGCCTCGAACTCACACAAATCCTCCTGCATCAGCCTACCCAGTGCTGGGATTACAGGCGTACACCACCATGCCCAGCCTAAATTACGGATTTTTCAGAACTGATCCCACTTGCAGTCTAGGCTGGCATGGAACTCTTGATCTTTCTGCTTCAGCCTCCTCAGTGCTGGGTTTACAGACATGTGCCACCATGCCCCACTATTCTATCATTATAGTGAAAAAATTACATAAAAATTGCCTTTTAAACAAGGCATGGTGGCACACATCTGTAATCTCAGCACTCAGGAAGCTGAGGCAGGAGGATCTTTGCGAGTTCAAGACCAGCCTGGGCTACAAAATGACCTCAAGGCCAGCCTGAACTGCATAGTGAAACCCTGTCTCAAAAAGACCAAAAAAAAAAAAAAAAAAATTGCCTTTTAACCAGTTTATAAATTATATCATAAGAGTTGTTAAATGTATTTTTAAATCATTTAATGTAATTTATATTTTGGAAGTTATTCCCACAGATACACATATTTATAGCACGCCGAGAACAAGATGCAGCCCTTGGCAGATCAACAGAAGTACAGTTTCTTGATAACTTAATCTCATTAGTCAGTACTTTTGTGGTACAACTATTGAATTAGTTATGAATCATTTAAGTGTCGGCAGCCCATATTTCCCCATTTTGTAAAAACAAAAAAATCTGCTAATGTCTTGCTGAAAATTAAAAATTATGCATAATTATACAATGTAATCCAACCTAGTAATAATTATTTCAGGAACAAAATCAGGACATACCTTGTCCTTTAATGAAGCTGGTTGCTAATGATAAACATTTTCTTTTCTAAGCTTCCTTAAAACATTCATATTTGATAGCTTACTAATGAATCTTTCTAGTTTAACCTTTTTTCACTATCTAAAGTTTGCAGGCTTTTCTGGGCGTGGTGGCGCATGCCTTTAATCCCAGCACTTGGGAGGCTGAGGTAGGAGGAGGATTGCTGAGTTTGAGGCCAGTTTGGGCTACATTGAGAGCACAAGGCCAGCCTGAGCTACATAGTGTGACCCTGTCTCAAAAAAACTAGGGCCAGGAGTTTAGCTCAGTGGCTTAAGTACCTGCTTGGCAGGTGTGAGGTTGTGAGTTCAATTCCCGGTGCCACAAAAAGAAAAAAGTTTGCAGGCTTTATCTCTGGCATTTTCTAAAAATGGAGATATTTTCCATGTCTTCTGGAGCTTACTATTTCTTCACAAAGTTTTTTTATTTTATTTTATTCTTTTGGTACCAGGGATTGCACTCACAACCTCATGCTTGCCAGGCAGGCGCTTATGCCACTGAGCCAAATCCTCAGCCCTAAGTACTTTTGTCTTTTTTTTTTTTTTTTCTTCTGGCACCAGGGATCAAACTCGCAATATTGCACTTGCCAGGCAGGCACTTATGCTGCTGAGCTAAATCCCTGGCCTTTCACAAAGATTAACAGTAGTCGTATAGTCTCACATGTCAATTCATTTAGTATCTGGATTACAATTCGTTTCTAGCATCTAGGATTCTTTTAATATTTCATTTCCTGGGTATATTAGTCAGCTTTCCCATTGCTGAACGCAATATCTGACATACACAATCTAATGAAGGAAAAATTTATATTATTGAGAATAAGAACCAAACAAAATAAAACAGAATAAAACCAACAAAAACAAAACAATCCGGGCATGGTGGCGCATACCTTTAATCCCAGCACTCAGGAGGCTAAGGTAGGAGAAACGTTGTGAGTTCGAGGCCAGCTTGGGCTACAACACGAGCACAAGGCCGGCCTGAGCTACACAGTGCGATCCTGCCTCAAAACACCAGGGCTGGGAGTTTGGCTCAGTGACTTCAGCGTCTGTCTGACAGGCGAGAGGTTGTGAGTTCGATCCCTGGTACCGAAAAAAAAAAAAAGAAAAAAGAAAGTCATACAGATCTTCAACACAAGACAATAGGAAATCAACAATGGCTACTATAATATATCTTGTTATCTTCAAAATAGCTCCCCATGTCATCAGACATAATAAAATCCAACAAAACAAAACAGAATAAAACTTAGCAAAAACAAAGCTGGGTGTGGTGGTGCACACCTTTAATCCCAGCACTCGGGAGGCTGAGGTAGGCAGAGCATTGTGAATTCTAGGCTGGCTTGGGCTACAACGCGAGCACAAGGCCAGCCTGAGCTACATAGTGTGACCCTGCCTCTAAAAACTAGGGCCAGCAGTTTGGCTCAGTGGCTTAAGCGCCTGTTTGACAGGCACGAGGTTGTGAGTCCGATCCCCAGTGCCACAAAAAAAATAAATAAATAAATAAAAATAAAAAAATAAAAAAAAATTAAAACGATATACGACTTCAAAACAAGATAATAGGAAACTAACAATGGCTACCAGCTTCCCTTTTTAGACATTTCCTCCCCTTACACTCTCACAATATCTACTGTACATTTTGGATCCCATTAACTCCTTCAGTATTTTATACCAGGGAAGAAACATGATGTTCACATCCATGTGAGTTTGACCCATTTCACCCATGAGCATGATCTCAAGTTGCATCCATTTACCTACAAGAGCCTTGAGATTATCCTTCTATATAGCTGAGTAGCTTTCCATTGCATAAAAATACCATATCTTCCTTACCCATTCTGCAGCTGATGGGTAAGATATCCCTGCTTTTTTCTGGTTCCCTGTCACATGGAGTATTGTTTTCTCTCCTTTGACTTTCACTCTATGAATTTCCTTTCAAGTTAAATGTGTTTCGTGTATACAGTATATTGATGGATCTTGTTTCTAGATCCACTCTGCCTGTGTTTCTTTTTATTGATGAACTGAAGTCATCTACATTAATGGTTACAGCCAACATACACTGGCTTGTCTCTGCCATGTTATTTTCCTGTTGCTGGCTCCCTACTTTTCCCCTCCATTCTTCTGCCTGCTCTGCTCAGTGATCCCCCTCTGCTGCTGTTCCCGGAACCTTGGCTATCTTTATCTCTCTTTAGAATATCCTCCAGTATTCTTTGTAGGGGAGATTTGCTGGTCATTAATTCCTTCAGTTCTTCGTCATGGAAGTATCTTATTTCTCCATTAACTTTGAAAGATAGTTTTGCAGGGTACATCAATCTGGGTTGGAAGCTATTTTCTTTCAGGACTTGAAATACTTCACTCCAAGCTCTTCTTGACTTGGTGGTTTGTATTGAGAAGTCTGTTGTGATTTTGATGGGATTTTCTTTATAGATGATCTGTTTCTTTTCTCTAACAGCTTTTCATATTCTATTCTTGTATTGAATTTCTGGGATCTTGATGGGCAAGATGCGTTTATATGTTTGGGTGTAGATTTATTTTAGTTATGGCTAGTTGGAGTTCTATATGCCTCACTTACCTGTATGTCAGGTCCTTTTTCCATGCTTGGGAAGTTTTCTGCTATTACTTCTGTAGATAGTCTTTTTATGTCATTTGTGTTGACTCCTGTTTTTTTGTGTTTTTTTGTTTGGTTTTTTTTGTTTGTTTGTTTGTTTGTTTTTTGTATCAGGGATTGAACTTACAACCTTGTACTTGTAAGGCAGGCGCTTATGCCACTGAGCTAAATTCCCAGCCCAACTCCTGCATTTTCATTGACACCTATCAGTCTTAAATTATTTTTCTTTGCATCATCTGGTAGCCACTGAATTGTTGTTTCCTGGGTCCTTCTTATTTTTAAGAGATCTTTTCTTTTGTGATTGCTAGGTGTGATCCTGTCTTCAAGGTCTGAAAGTCTATCTTCAGTTTCTTTCAAGCAGTTTTACCAGCTTTCAATGCAGTTTTTAATTTCCTGGATATCTCTTTAAATCTGTTTCATACATTATAATTCTTCCCTATATTGTTCATTCACGGTTTCTCTCATTTTCCAATGATCTTCTTTTTTATGTATGTCTTCTTTAGATACACTCAGCAACCCTTTTATTATGTTCGTCATTTCTTCTTTTACCTGAGATATTATTTCTGATCTGATTTCTTTTACAGCCTCATGAAGTTGTTCCTTTACTTAAGTTGCCATCATTTCAGAAAGTTCAGGTGTGTGACTTCCAATTAATTCCATGTCTTCATCTCCTGGACTTATTCTGTGTGGGTTGGAGGCCAGAGATTACCTTTTGCTCCTTTGTCTTGACATTTTCCTGGGTTCCTCCAGACAAGTCAGTTCCCAAGCACTTCTCACGTTGACTGCCTGTTCATGGTGTAGGAGAATGGGTCAGGCACCTGGGATTCTTCCTGGGAAGGTGGTGGGGCATGGGGTTGGCTTCTCCAGATCTGTATGGCTACACTGAGGAGGCTTCCCTGATGACTGATGGGTATGCAGGAGTGAGGCTGGCTGCTACTTCTCCCAGCCTGTGCTGGTTACCTGCAGGAAGCACCCACATTGGCCAGTGGACACACAGGAGTGGGGCTGGCTACTTCTCCCAGCCTGCAGTGGTTACCAACAGGAAGTGCCCCAGTGACCAGCGGATGCACTGGGACAGGGCTGGCTGCTGCTTCTCCTCCCAGCCTGCACTGGTTACCTGCAGGAAGTGCCCCCAATGGCCAGTGGACATGCAGGGGCACGGCTGGCTCAGAAAAATTTATTTTGGCTCAGTCATCTGGCTCCAAGGCAGAAACCTCATGGTGGCAGAGCATGGTAAAGCAGAGCTACTTAGTTCATGGCTTAGTTCATGGTGGAGTTGCTTAGTTGAAGCAGAGCAGGAGAACAGCAGCAAAGAAGGGGTCAAGGACCATGTATCATATAGTAACCAAGTCATGCGGCCATGACCCACTCAGACACACCCAGCTTTCTTTACTTAATTCCCAGGATGGCTTGCAAGTCAATCAAATTGACACAATGAAGCACAACCATTATATACATATGTTCTTAATTTATCTCCCTCTATGGAGAATCACTGTTAAGTAGACTGAATAATGATCTCTCCCAAAAATGCCACCTTCTTTGTTTTTTTTCCCCAAACAGGATCTCACTATGGCTGGTCTTGAACTCACGATACAGTCCACACTGGCCTGTGAATTTGTGGATGCCACCATTTAATCCCTGCAATTTGTAAATATTACTTTACTTGGAAAAAAGAACTACGATTAAGTTAAAGATCTTAGTGTGGGGGCTGGTGTGGTAAAAAAAAGTTCAGGATATTGCTATGGAGAGATTATAATGGATCATCCAGATGAGCACTACATGCAATTATAGGTGTCCTTAACAGAAGTAGAAAGAAATCTAATTCAGGGAGCAACATAATGAAGGAGGCAGAGACTGGAGTGATATGGCCAGAAGCCAAGGAAGACAGGCAACCAAAAGAATCTGGAAGTGAAAAGGATGGTCTTCTCTCCTACATCTTCCAAAGGAATGGCAGCCTGGCAAGCACCTTGATTTTGGATTTCTGGCCTCCAGGACTATACGAGGATAAATTTACATTATTTATGCCAAGTTTATAGTGACTTGTTACATAAGCCACAAGAAACTTAACAGAATCATTATTGATACTGCTAATCAATATTAATATTCTACTATATACTACTAGCCAAAATGGAATAATACACAAAATATGAAATCTTGTTCTTTTGCATTATCATTATAATAGAACGTAGTGTTGCCCAAATTTACCTTAACATTTTTCCTCAGAGCATTTTATAAGAGTCATGCTCCACAGAATCAACTTAAGAAAATGTAGACTAGAGTGACTCATTCTAGTCCTTTACTGTGTAACTCTGTACTTCAGTGACATCATTCCTAACATTACTAACATCTAACTCATAGAATGACTGAGGTTATGGTATATGTGTAATAACGTATCACAGGTTTAAATAAAACATTTTAACCCTATCTTTTGTATATATGATGAAATACTTGTGAATCAAATATAGTTTCTGGAATTTATTTTGAAATAATTTAGCTGTGAGAAGTGGATAGAGATATAAATAAGACAAAGGTCACCATATGTTGAAGACTGTTTGTAGCTGGATAATAGGTATGTGCAGATTCATTGCACCCTTCTGTGTACAGATGAACTTTAGCAAAATGGAAAATTTAAAAAGCCAGGTACAAATTCTCCATGATGAACATGATCGTTATGTACATCTAAAATGTACCAATAAAATTTGATTAAAAATTATCGCCGGGCATAGTGGCGCACGCCTTTAATCCCAGCACTCCAGAGGCTGAGTAGGAGGAGCGTTGTGAGTTCGAGGCTGGCTTGGGCTACAACTTGAGCGCAAGGCTGGCCTGAGCTACACAGTGTGACCCTGCCTCAGAAAACCAGGGCCGGGAGTTTGGCTCAGTGACTTAAGCGCCTGTCTGGCAGGTGCGAGGTTGTGAGTTCAACCCCCGGTGCCGCAAAAAAAAAAAAAAAAAATTATATATATGTAAAAAGAAAATGATCAAAGAACTCTGGATCTCGGAATGGGTCTGTTATTAAACTCTTACTAAAATACAAAATACAGTGGTGGTAGCCGGGCGTGGTGGCACACACCTTTAATCCCAGCACTCGGGAGGCTGACGTAGGAGGAGCATTGTGAGTTCGAGGACAGCTTGGGCTACAACACGAGCACAAGGTTGGCCTGAGCTACACAGTGTGACCCTGCCTCAAAAAAACCAGGGCTGGGAGTTTGGCTCAGTGACTTAAGCGCCTGTCTGACAGGTGCGAGGTTGCGAGTTCAATCCCCAGTGCCGGAAAAAAAAAAATATATATACAGTGGTGGTGAATGTAGTTCACTGATGACAGCCTTTGCCTACCATGTGTGAGGCCCTCAGTTTGAACCCTAGCAGTGCCAAGAAATGCAAAATACATTTAAAACCCATAACATTTCTTTCGAGAAATCATTAATTCCATGAAACAATACCACTTCAACATCAGCTTTTCAGAAGTGAGGAGAGAGGAAAAAGGGGAAGCAAAATAAAGATGTGTTATGCACATGTACCAGCTGGGCATGGTGGTGCATGCCTGTGCTTCCCATGATGGATGAAATCATGTACTGTAAATATGTATTAATGAAAAAAACCTATTAGCTTTTCAGGGGAAATAACAAACATTACATTTAAGCATTCGAGCTGTAAAATGAATTGCTTTTGTCAATGCAGATTTCAGAAATGCTGGAGTAGAGGAATTACAGACTGATTTCAGAAATGCCCGGACTAAGCTAAACATGGTGGTGCATGCCTTTAATCCCAGCACTTGGGAGGTTGAGACAGGAGGATCACCCTGGGCTTGAGGCCAGCCTGGGTTACACAGTAAACTCAAGACCAGCCTGATCTACACAGCAAGACCTTGTTTCCACAACACAACAAAACAAAACAAAATGAAACAAAGCCAGGGTGGAGGAATTACAGTGTAGCTCTTTCCAGTTGCTTTTGATAAATGCACTGTCACATTGGTACAGGCCTCTCTGTTCTCAGATTAGCTATGGTCAAAACCTAGTAAGCAGATATGGTATGTCTCAAATCTGGGCTGAGGCACTTAATGACAGTATACCTAAGTCTCCTTCCTGCTTCAGTGACAATGCAGGTCACATTTTGAGACAATAGCTTCATAAAATGGAGGAAACGTGAGTTCCCAAGCCACTGAATGAGAAGTTCCTACTTAAATTTCCCCTACTTAAACCATTTATAAGTTTGGATTTGCTACTGTAACAGAACATTATTAATATATGGAAATAGACTCCAAAAATGAGGGCAGGCATAAGCTATTTATTAAGAAGCTGCTGTAGGAAGGAGTCAGCCACTATCACTGTTCTTCACAGACTCAAAGATAGGGGAGTGGGAAAGTTTTGGGAAGGGGAAGACTCAGGTGTGCCTATTTAAGTTGTTGGCCAAGGGAAGCTGGAGGGGGGCTAACTCCACAAGTGGGGTATCTTATGTGATTACTTTGAGGAGCACATATTGTTTTCTTTAATTCTTCCTAAGCTGAAAGTAGGCGCAAAAATTAGAGAAGCTGATAGTCACTAATCAAGTTTAGGTCTCAGTAGTGACTTAACTACCCCTCCCCCATATCCAGTGGATAACAATGCAGTAGACCCTGGAAAGAAACAAGGAATTTTTTTCTTGCGGTGGGGGGAGATTATTTCTCTTACCCCTTCACTGGTTTTGTTCCCTTCTTTTTTTCCTTTCCTTTTTTCATCTTTATTTTGCTGTTTTTCTTTTTTCTTCTTTTTCTTATTTGTTCCTTTCTGTTATTTTTATCTAATTCTATTAATTTTATTTTACTCCTTAATAGGCTCCCTAGCTGGTTATGGTGGCATATGCCTATGATCCCAGCGCTTGTGAGGGTGAGACAGGAGGATACTGTGAATCTGAGGTCAGCCTGGGCTATGCAGTTTAAGGCTAATCTGAACTACGCAGCAAGACCATGTCTCAAAAAACAAACAAACAAAACAAAAAATAAAAACAAAACAACAAAGATTCAATATCTATTTTCTCTCCTACTTCTAATCTTCCTTTTGTTTTAAAATTTTACTTTATTTCCCATTCCCTAAACCTTCTACCTTTATTAGATTACTATTAAGCTTTATTAATTTCTAGATATTTAGTTAACTATGCTATTACTGCTGAATTGTTTTGTTATTAATGGTGATATAATTGCTGCATGCAGTACATACTTACTATACGTTAATATTTGGACTTTCTGTCTGTATCATTATTATCTGGGTGGGGTACCGGGGATCAAACTCACAACCTCACGCCTACCTGGCAGGCGCTTAAGCTGCTGAGCCAAACTCCAGTTCACAGTTTTTTGAGGCAGGGTCGCACTATGTAGCTCAGGCCAGCCGGCCTTGCACTCACGTTGTAGCCCAAGCCGGCCTCGAACTCGTAACACTTCTCCTACCTCAGCCTCCTGAGTGCTGGGATTAAAGGCATGTGCCACCATGCCCAGCTTTCTGTCTGTATTATATTGTAGATCTCTTTTCTATTGCTAAGGGTGGCACAGTTGTAGCTTTTATTGGTTTATATGGTATATCAATCTCCAGTCTGTCTTGACTCTAGTATTGCTGCTGATTTTATTGCTACTGTCAGGGTGGTACGATTGTTGCTATTAGTTAATTTTTTACTTTATGCCAGTACAGTACCTGGTTGATGTCTGATCATCATCAATATCACGGTACATTTAAAGAAAACTGGGAGGAGGGCCAATTACACTATGCCCTCCCCTTGCCAAATAAACAGAGGTAGCTGGACCGTGAGACAGAGGAAAAGACTACACTCAGTCATCCCCAGAGTGCATCACTGGAAAGCAGACACCAAGTTAATATTAACAAAGAGTCTTTCTACTGTAATAGACTTGTAACTTCAGCACACAAAAAAATAAAATAAATATGAGAAAATAAGGCAACAAAGTACCTCCAAAAACTACCCATAGGACACTGATTAGGAGGAAATCAGAAGCCAAACAGCTGAATTATATGAAATGATGAAAGATGAGACCCCCAAAAATTAAACAAAATAAAAAAATAAAAACCAACCAAGATTGGTAACAAGCTCAACAAGCTCAAAAATGATACACTTAAAGCCGGGCGTGGTGGCGCACGCCTTTAATCCCAGCACTCGGGAGGCTGAGGTAGGAGGAGCGTTGTGAGTTCGAGGCCGGCTTGGGCTACAACGCGAGCGCAAGGCCGGCCTGAGCTACATAGTGCGACCCTGCCTCAAAAAATCCAGGGCCGGGAGTTAGGCTCAGTGCCTTAAGCGCCTGCCCTGGCAGGCACGAGGTTGTGAGTTCAATCCCCGGTGCCACAAAAAAAAAAAAAAAAAAAAAAAAAGATACACTTAAAAGAGATAATGAACTAATAAAACGATCAGTGAGCTTACAAAAGACACTACTAGAAAGCCAGCTGAGGGCTGGGGATTTAGCTCAGTGGTACAGTGCCTGCTTGGCAAATGTGAGGTCCTGAGTTCGATTCCTGGTACCAAAAAAAAAAAAGAAAGCTAGCTGAGGTAAACAAACTGATACAAAACATGAGTGACCAGTTTAGCAAAGAACTGGAGTTTGTGAAAAGATACCAAACAGAAATCCAAGAGATTAAAACTTCTATTGAAGGCATGAGCTACAAAAGTGACCAATGTGAGAACAAAGTGTCAGAACTGGAAGATAAGCCAGAATCTGGTGAACACATACTTGGAGACCTTAAAAACGACAAAAAATCATGGAAAATGGATCCAACAGCTGCAAGCTGTTGAGACTAACCTAAGGATACCTAAGACCAAGAATAACTGGAATTAGTAAAAGATCAGAAGACAGCACAAATGGCATAAAAAATAAAACCTCTTCACAGAAATAAACCTTTTCAAATATGGGAAAAGAACATACACATAAGTTAGGCATACAAAATCCCAATAGTCATGATCAGAAAAGAACTTCTCCATGACATATCATAGTCAAAATCTTGGAAGTCCAACAAAGGACAAGGTCTTAAAAGCTGTTAAGAGAAAAGCAGTAAGTCACTTATAGAGGTAAAATCATTAGAATTATAGCAGACTTTTCAACACAAACCTTAAAGGTCAGGAGAGTTTGGAGTGAAGCTTTTCAAGCCCTAAAGAAAAAAACTTCTAATCCAGACTAATATGTGCTGCAAAACTGTCTTTCAAAATTGACAGAGAAGCCAGGGATGGTGGAGCACACCTGTAAACCCAGCACTTGGGAGGCTGAAGCAGGAGGATTGCTGCAAGTACAGGACCAGATTGCTACAAAGTGAGTTCAAGGCCAGCCCAAACTGTATAGTGAAACCCTGCTTCAAAAAAAGACAAAAATGAAAAAGAAAACTGACAGAGAAATATGTTCTTTTCAAAGAGCACCGTAACAAATGCATGATCACCAAACCAGCACTCTGAAAAATTCTCAAGGATATCTACCTAGAAAGACGTAATGAAGCCAATGATGCCAAAAACTCAAGAATGAATATATCAGGTAGGACAAGAAATTAAACAGCAGAGGGAAAAGAAGGGAATCAACAACAGAAAAAAATGCAGTTACAGGAATGAATCAGTATCTTTCAGTAATAACTCCTAAAGTAAACAGTCTCAACTCCCCAGTCAAAAGACAAAGACTGATAGACTAGATCAAAAAACAAAACCCAATGTAATGCTTTGTACAAAAACCACATTTAACCAAAAAAGAAACTGAAAGACTAAAACTCAAAGGATGAAAAATAACATTCCATGCAATGGGACCCCAAAAACAAGCAGGAGTAGTTACCCTATTTTTAGGCAAAGCGGATTTCAAGCCAAAAGTGATCAGAAGAGGCAAAGAAGGTGATTATATATTAAGGGAACAATTCAACAAGACGAGAAAATGATTATAAATACATAATTTATGTATTTGAACAGCAGAGCACTCAACTTCATAAAACAAACACTACTGGACATTAAAGGTCAGATAAACATCAACATAATAATAGTAAGAGACCTCAACACTCCAATTTCACAAATATATCAACTTCACACACAAAAAAATCAACAAAGAAATACCAAAGTTGAATTATACTTTCAAACTAATAGACTTAATAGAAATCTACAGCATGTTCCCCAGTGACAACAGACCACATTCTTCTCAGTAGCACACGGCAATTTCTCCAAAATAGACCACATTAGCCCATAAAGCATGCTTAAATACATAAAAATCAATATTTTCCCATGTGTATCATCAGATCATAGTGCAATGAAACTAGAAATCAAAGATAAAAGAAATAACAGAAGTTATGCAAACACATGGCAATTTAACAACACATTCTTAAATGTGGTCACAGAAGACATCAAGAAAGACATTGTTCCTATAATCAAAAAAAAAAAAAAAAAGCCAGAACAATATGCATAAACCTATGGGACATAAAGAAAGCAGTTTTAAGAGAGAAATTAACAGCTGTGAATACCCACTTCAGAAAAACACAGCAAGTCTAAATAACCTAATGATGCAACTGAGGGTTGCATTAAAAGCCAGTTGAAGGTAGAAAATTATAAATAACAGAATAAAAATTAATGAAATGTTACTAAAAAACAAAAAATAAATGAAAAGGCTGGTTCTTCAAAAGAATAAATGAGATAAACAAACCCTTAGCCAATCTTGCCAAAAAAGGCAAGTCATATCAATGCAATTAGAAATAAAAATGGGGCGGACTATGGGGGGAGAACAAGAAGTCACCAAGAAGCAAGCCCTTCCTGTGAATCAGCACCATGCGCAGGCTGCTGTGGGGACAGCCAGATGCCAGCCCCTTCCAGCGTGTGGGCTGGGAAATAAGAGCCAACCCTCCAACCCCACACCGTGACTGACTGATCCAGAGAAACACAGGCTGCAGTGATAGCTATTGAGGTAAAATACAATTTAACGCTTGTAGTGTTTAGTGTTTCACTGACTTTGCAGGTCTAAAGCCAGTAGTCTGGTCATCTATTCAGAGGACAACAATACGCAATATAGCATCTATGGGGGATCGCCTTCTGAAGGTGGTAGCCATTGTTAATTCCCTTTTATCTTGTTTTGAAGTCCTGTATCATTTTCATTGTTTTGTTGGGTTGGGCTTTATTCTGTTTTGTTTTGTTTGATTTTATTATATCTGATGGCATGAGCAGCTATTTCAAAGATAACAAGATACATTATGGTAGCTATTTTGGATTTACTCTAATCTTGAAGTCCTTTATTGTATAGATTGTTTTGTTTTTATTGGTTCTATTCTCTTCTGTTTTGTTTGATTTTTACTATGTCTGAAGGTATCTATAGCTATTTTGAAGACAACAAGAAGCATTATGGTAACCATTGTTGATTTCGTATTGTTTTGAAGTCCTGTATCACTTACACTGGTTTGTTTTGATTGGTCTTATTGTTCTATTTTGCTTGGTTTTATTCTCCTTAAAATAAAAATTAAAAAAGAAAAATGGAAAAACCACAATGAACACCATTGAAATTCAGAAAATTATTTGTAACTACTTTGAAAACCTGTACTCCAATAAATTGAGAGAATCCAGGAGAAATGGACAGACTATTAGATGCATATGAATTACCAAAACTAAACCAAGAAGACACAAAAATTATCCTGAATAAGCCAATAACAATGAGATTGAGACAATTAAAAAAAAAAAAAACCCTACCAACAAAGAAAGCACAGGACTGCTGAATTCTACAAGAACTTCAGGGACAATCTAACAAGCATAATCCCCAAACTCTTTCATGAAATTGAAAGGTAAGCCGGGCGTGGTGGCGCATGCATTTAATCCCAGCACTTGGGAGGCTGAGGTAAGCAGAGCATTGTGAGTTCAAGGCCGGCTTGGGCTACAATGTGAGTGCAAAGCCAGCCTGAGCTACATAGTGCAACCCTGCCTCAAAAAACTAGGGCTGGGAGTTTGGCTCAGCAGCTTAAGCACCTGCCTGGCAGGTGCGGGGCTGTGTTTGATCCCCGGTGCTAAAAAAAAAAAAATTTGAAAGGTAGCCAAATTTATTCCTGGAAGCAAACATTACCTTCATTTCAAAACCAGACACCTGAACTAAAAAAACTACAGGTGAATCTCTTTAATAAATACTGATGTAAAGATCAACTGGCGAGAGGATGTAACAAATTAAAAGATCATACACCATGATTAACTAGGCTTCATTCTAGGAATGCAAAGATGGTTCAACATACACTCATCAATAAATGTTTCTTGGGCATGGTGGCACATGTCCATAATCCTAGCGCTTGGGAGGCTGAGGCAGGAGGATTGATGTGAACTTGTGGCCCAGCCTGGGGTACAAAGTGAATTCAAGATCAGCATGAACTGCACAGTGAAACCCTGTCTCAAAAAGACATTAAAAAAAAAGGGGGGAAAGCCGGGCGTGGTGGCGCATGCCTTTAATCCCAGCACTCGGGAGGCTGAGGTAGGCAGAGTGTTGTGAGTTCGAGGCCAGCCTGGGCTACGACGTGCGCGCAAGGCCAGCCTGAGTTACACAGTGCAACTCTGCCTCAAAAAATTAGGGCTGGGAGTTTGGTTCAGCAGCTTAAGCGCCTGTCTCGCAGGCGGGAGGCTGTGAGTTTGATCCCCTGTGCCACAAAAGAAAAAAAAGCCAGAGCCGGGCGTGGTGGCGCATGCCTTTAATCCCAGCACTCGGGAGGCTGAGGTAGGTGGAGCGTTGTGAGTTCGAGGCCGGCTTGGGCTACAACGCGAGCGCAAGACTGGCCTGAGCTACATAGTGCGACCCTGCCTCAAAAAACCAGGGCCGGGAGTTTGGCTCAGCAGCTTACGCGTCTGTCAGGCAGGCGCGGGGTTGTGAGTTCAATCCCCGGTGC
>RJWM01006938.1:0-81042 GCA_004363535.1 Dasyprocta punctata | reverse complement strand
GCACACGCCTTTAATCCCAGCACTCGGGAGGTTGAGGTAGGTGGAGCGTTGTGAGTTTGAGACTGGCTTGGGCTACAACATGAGTGCAAGGCCGGCCTGAGCTACACAGTGCAACCCTGCCTCAAAAAACTAGGGCTGGGAGTTTGGCTCAGCAGCTTAAGCGCCTGTCTGGCAGGTGTAAGGCTGTGAGTTTGTTCCCCGGTGCCGCAAAAAAAAAAAAAAAAAAAAAAAAAAAAAAAAAAAAAAAAAAAAAAAAAAAAAAAAAAAAAAAAAAAAAGGAATTGTGACTAGACCAGGTTTGAAACATACAGGAAGTTATGTGTTGTTTGTCAAGAGCAGGGCCGAACAATGATTGGGAATCACAGGGTACAACTGGGTTTAAGCTGTGAGTATGGATCTTATCAAGCCATGACTCTACATCTACAGCAGGTATACAAGCATAGCAGGGGTAAGTTTAAAGTGATCTCTGCTTAGACCAGGATGTTGGTGGCCAGATTTCTTCACAGACCACCTGGACTCATCCCTTTTCAAAAATGTCTTTGTTCTTTCCAGGTACCCTTGCTATATGACTGCTTTTCTATTGGATCAATATTAGCAAAGTGGTTATATTTGTAATCCTATAGGTTGGTGGCAGTTTGACCTACTTTGTGACTTTGCAGCATAAATTATCCCTAACAAAGGGGTTCAGTGGTAACCCACTTCTGGGACCCTTCCTGTCTCTCAGGAGCTACCTCTCAATAAATCTTTCCTATTCTTTTTTTTTTTTTTTTTTTTGGTGGGAAGGCTGAGACAAGGTCTCATTCACTATGTAGTTCAGACTGGTCTGGCACACACTATGTAGCCCACGCTGGTCTCAAACCTGCAATGATCCCCCTGCCTTCCTGCCTCAGCCTCCCAAGTGCTGGGTTACAGGTGTGCACCACCATACCTAGCTAAATCTTTCCTGTTCTTAACCTCCTTTGTCTTTGTCCTTCATTCTTCGCTTTCAGAGGATACAAACTTGGCACATCTGACATCTAACAGGTTGAGAATTACATTTTTCTCTATTAATACCACTGCACTCTGCAAGTTCACAATTCTTGTCCTTGGGCAAGCATCCTTGGCAGGTAGCCACCGCTTCCCCACCCCCCACCCCATGAACCTATGAACAACCCCATAGCCTATAGGAGAGTTACTGCTCTGATGTCTAGTTCTAGAGGGATCTCTTTCAGTTTGTTCTAAAATAAACCTGTCCTGTTGAGCTGTTTGTTTTCCTCCTGTTTTCCTAACAATGCCACTAGTGGTTAAGTGTATGCCTAGCATGCTCTGTGTTCATCCCCAATACTAAAGAAAAGAAAAACGAAGAAGAAAGAGGAGGAGGAGGAGGAAGAGGAGGAGGAGGAGGAAGAGAGGGAGAGGAATGGAGGGGGGAGGGGATGGAGGAGGAGGGGAGGGAAGGGAAGGAGGAGGAGGAGGGGGAGGGGGAGAGGCAGGGAGGGGATGGGGAGGGAGGAGAAGGGGAAGAAGGAGGAGAAGAAGAAAAAGAAGACAAACCACACACCATGTAGGCCTCTGAGCAATTCTGCCCCTTCACTTAAAATAGCACACCATCTGCCTTCTCTGTTTTTTTGGTACTAGGGATTGAACCAGGCCTTCACGCTGAAGTACATCCCACCCATGGTCCCCCTCTACACGTTTTTCGAGACATGATCTCACTAAATAGCTAAATTGCCCTGGCTGGGTTCGAATTCGTGATCCTCCTTTCTAAACCTACCACAGAACTAGGATTACAGGCAAGCGTCACTATGCCCTACCCACCTCTTCTCTTCACCTGCTTGATTTGCCTTCTGAAGTATATGAACTTTATTTGTCCCCTACATGTAAGCGGGCACTTTATTCCCTCTATTTGCTGTCCAGGAAGGGTGCTTGCTTGATGTTTGCTGAATGGATAAATGTACCCCAACATCCATCTCTGTTGAAACGTCCCTGCCTTCGGAAGCCTTTTTAGATCATCCCCGCCCCACTGTCCACGATGGCCAACGGAACTTTCCGCCAGGTGGGATGGTTTATATCGCACTCTTCAAAGAAGCAGTCATGGGGCCCAGGGGCCACCGAGCCCTGGACCTCTGCTTGTGCAACTCAGGCACAGATTCCCTGACGTTCCATTTCGGACTGTTTACAGAACCCAGGACGCGGTCAGCACTTCTCCCTCGCCCGACCTCCTTTGCCCATCGTACTCGTTAATATCTGAGTTTAGCTCCGTGGCTCCTCGTCTGCCTTGTTCAACCTTTTCCAACTCTGACTGTAGAGCTGGGCCTCGCCCCCGAGGAGCCGAGCGAACTTGCAACGTGCCTAAACGTCGGGGAAAGCAGTGCTGACCCCTCCCACAGGGCGCTCAGGGAGCAGACAGCAGGCGGCTGAACCCTAACAGCCGCCTTTTGGGAAGCCGGACCCCCACCCTCAGGACAGTTCACAACAGCCGCCTAGGGTCCACCCACCACAGTCCCCAAAGCCGGGGCTACCTGAATCGTCCGACCACGCCCCCCTGACCCCGCCCACACCCGAGGCTCAAAGCCTCTACCCCCTAAACCCAGCCCAAAGCAACGATCTCACTACACTCCTACCAACCAAAAGCCCGACAGGCCCCGCCCATACCGGCCCCTCAAACGTCTCATACTACCCCACTCCGGGCCACCCTTCCCCGCGCACGCGCGGATACGGTAACTGCCGGCGTCCTCGCAGATTCGTAGTTGAGTTCCGGCGGAAACCGTCCCCTGAAGCTCGAAAATTCCGCGGCAGCTCTCCGTGCGCTTGGGGACTGGAGCCGCGGCACCAGTCCCCACGCGAATTCCCATCGGCTGTGGCCGAGCTAGACCGGAGCCGCGGCACCTTCACGAATCAGCGGCGGCGAATCGGCGGCGCGCGTGATTAAGCCTGTGGCGGCTACAGCTGCTAGTGGTCTGAATACTGGCTGAGTTAAGTTCCGAGTCGCGGTCTCGGTCGTGTCTGGTTGGCGGCGGCACAATCCTGCAGCACACAGACACCCTGCGGTCCCGCGGTAGCCTGTCGCGCCCGCGTGTGCAGTCAGTGGACTCGCGGCCGGGATCCCCCGGGCGTCTGGCACTTGGGGTCTCCGGTCTGCAAAAGCCCTGCTCGCCGCCGGTTGTCTCCTCTCCCGGCCCTGCTACCCGCCTGGGGCACCCACCGGGTCGATGGAAGTGTCCTCTGTGCAGCGTGGAGACGTCCTACGTGCCTGGAGGGCACCTATAGGAATGGACGCGAGTTCCATCCTGGAAGGAGGGAGGAACGAATGAGACCAGGGAAGCGGGGTGGGGGCCCGGGACGGGTTTCCGAGAGGGTTGGAGGAAAACCTCGTCGCCCACACCACGAGCGACTAAGTTTCTTGGCCTTCTCACTTGTGCTTTCCTTTGACCCTCAGGCCTGCCCGCAGGATGGACCCTGCGCTGTCTGCAGTCCGACTGACCGTAAGAGAAGCCATGCACACGCTGTCGTCTTCCGAGGATATTGGCCTCATTCTTTCCACCCTTGGATTCTTGAAGCGATATCTGGGAGAAACAGAGGATCCAGCCCTCCCCGAGGAACAAGAGGAATTTGCGACTATTCACTTCGCTGCCTTTCTCAGATGTCTGGTCAGCAAGCTGAGCCCAGTCTGGCTGGAGCTGTCGCCTGACGGCCAGTTGGAGGAGCTCTGGGACAGCTTTTTCCTGAAAGGCCCTGCTGACCAAGCCTTCCTAGTGCTAATGGAGGCTCTTGAGGGCACTGTTGGGTGAGCAGGGCTGGTCCGATTATGGGGTTGTCTGTGACATGGGAAGCAGAATGGTCAGTGATTGTGAACAACAGGGTCTCTAAGTTCTGTGTGTGGGAGAGAACAGAACTTGTACACAGCTGAACGCTAAGAGCGGGTGTGTCCTCTGCAACTCTTAGGAATGCCCTTGCTCCTTTACCACCTTGTCAGAGGACAGGAGGAAGAGGGGTTCACATTACTGCTACAGGCAGCACATGGAACCTCCACTTCTCCTAAGATGATAGGGTCCTGTCCCTCACGCTGTGGCTTCCATCCCTGCAGTAGGGTCCCTGGGTGCCGTTGCCAGTTCTCAGGGGCATCTTGGGACATTTTGGGCCTTTGAGAGAAGCTGGGGCTATGGGACATGTGGCTGCCATGGACTCCTAGTTCCAGGCAGGTCCCAGACTTCACATCAGATTACTTGACAATCCTTGGAAGAACAGTTTCTTTGAGAAGCTGGGTTTTTAGAGGTTACTGTGTTAAAAAGCAAGCATTGCATTAAAATTGGCATAGGTGATTAGGAGTTGGCTGTTCCAGTGTGATTGTGAGCTGGGGGAGCTGTGCAGGACTTAGTGTCACTCATATCCCACTAGTAAATGGTTGTTCAGGAGTGGAATTCAAAGTGTATTCCTTCAGTTGATGAGTTAGAACATAAAGGATAATGAAGTTGTGGAGACTGTCTGTCTAATAAGGGGCTGTGAGAATTCCTTATGGCTAGAAGGAAGTGCAGAGATAGAGGGGGCCTAGGGATTCCTCCCAATATCCCTGCTGTTGTTCAGCCCCAGCTTCTGTCTGATGAAGATGACGCAGCTGCTGGCAAATTTTCTGAGCCAGAGCAGGATGGCAGCTTTAATGAAGGAGCAGTGTCGGCCACAGAAGAAGCCCGGCTTCCCCCTGTTGCAGGAGACACTGCTCAACAAGGTGGTGGGCTTGCCTGATCACTTGGGCAACCGCCTACAGCAGGACAACCTGGCCCTGTTCTTCCCCCAAAACTATTTTCGTTTGCTCGGCGAGGAGGTGATTCGGGTACTACAAGGCATCGTGGACGCTCTACGAGGTGAGCAAGTGCCCCCACCTCATTGTACCTCTTCTTAGGCCATCACCCCCTCTTTGTCCTCTCCCATTCTAGTGAAAGTCTCATGGTCTCTGAGGACTTTGGAGTTGGGGTGATGTTGTCACACAGGTCAGGTGTGACATCCACTCTTTCAGACAATAGCAACGCATGTGTTTTAAGTTTTATCCTGGTTTTGGCTTTTGACTCTGGGAATTGGCTGGCCCTAGATTCTGGTCATTCTTGGTTGGACACTGGGCAAAATCATCAAGATAGGACCAGGCCACTCCCTGCTGATCACTCAGTCTAAGCAGGAGTATGATTTGTGCTGTGGTACCCTGCACAAAGGGCTCATTGTCATGGGTGGAAGTTTACTTCCTCTATCAATTTGGGATTGTCTCGTATGTCTTTGGTGACAATGTTTTGGGTGCTCACATTGTTGAGACAGGTAGAGGAACTCAAGGGTCTTTGGGTCTGGAGTCAGATCCTCTTGGCTGATTTGGGGTTCTGTACGTATGGGTGGAATTCTGTGGGAACTGCCTGTTGCTTACAGATTGATAGGTCTAGCCCTGTGTGGTGTTTGAGGTGAGCTTTCTGTCCTAGGCATCAGAAGTATGGCCTCCAGAGCTGTGTGTTTCAAGAGTAGGAAGGGGTATCTGGAGCAGTGTGAATTCCATGGGGAGTGGCCTTTAGGTAAAGGCCAGCAGCGTAATGGGCCAGTCTTTGTCTCTTCCTGTAGTAAAGTCCTTTCCTCTGGTACCTGTTCTGGGATCCCTCAGGTCTAAGCCACACCTCAGCTTAGGCCTGTAGCTCTGGCTGCCTACCTTTAATCTGTTTCAATATTCAGTCCCCACCGTGGCTCACCAAGTTTTGCATGCTCAGGCCCAAAACCCCAAGCACCCTGTGACCTGTTTTTCTTATGCCCAGGAGAAAGCTGGTTTCCTCCAGTCCCTCACGGCTTCCACCCAGCCCATGCTACCTCTCTCCCCTGGATCCCTATAGCAGCCACCCCAGCTCACTTTAGTCTTTTTTGCACCTTGTTGTAAGCTTCATTTCATAGGCTAACCGATGTCTCATGGGGGTTCTGAGTATGTCTGTGCCATCCGGAGTCTTCTATCTTATCCTTTCAATGGCATACTAGATTCTGTCTTTGCAGAATTTTTTTTTTCTTTTTTTTTTTGTGACAGTGTCTTGTAGTGTAGTTTGGCCTCATCTTCAACTTACTGTGTAGCCCAGGCTGGTCTTGAACTCATAACAATTCTCCTGCCTCAGCTTCCCAAGAGCTGGAATTACAGGCATATGCCGCCATACCTTTGTTTTTGCAAATTCTAAGTACCCATCCTTAGGTCACATGTGCCCTGGGTCCCTCCAGCGCCCGCTACCTGGCCCACAGCCCAGTGCTGCCCCACATAGCCAGCCTCTTGGCCAGGACCCCTCTTGATGCCTCCATGTCTTTAGTAACATAAAGCTTGTGCCAATAAGCATGTATATGTGAGATTCTTGAAACATCATTGGCTTTTCAAATGAAACAGTCCCATTTTGATTTTGACTGGAAAGAGATTGCTTTGTATTTATATATCGTTCAGAGTAAACTGGTGTTTCCACATTCAGATTTGGCCCCCAACCCTGTTTCCCCACCAAGGCAGGTGTTGCCTATATCTTTCCCAATGACCAGCTGTACAGTGGGTCTTTTACTTATTTATTTTATTTTATTTCATTATATTTTTGGTCTTTCTGAGACTTGCTATGCAGTTCAAGCTGGCTTCAATTCACTTTGTAGTCTGACTGGCCTTGAACTTGTAGCAACCCTCCTGCCTCAGCCTCCTGAGTACTGGAATAATAGGCGTGTGCTACCACGCTCAGCTGTACAGTCATTCTTACCTTCTGTCCCAGGTGGCTTGGACTGCTCCGTCTCCTTCATATCTCAGGTCCTGGGGAAGATCTGTATCCAGGGGAGACAGAGTGAGTACTGCCTGCTTCAGGAAGAGGGCAGCGCCTGCTGACCTCTCTCCTGACCCCTCAACCTCCTGGGAGTCTCCTTGGGGAAGTTAAAAATTGCTGCACTTCCCATAGCAGTGGCAGAAAAAGCTGACTCCAGCCTTTAGTGGAGTTCCCTCTCTTGGACCTGGCCCTGGATCTACCAATGTTGGCCCTGGACCTTGACTGTACCAATACTAAGCCCACAGGCCTTCATACAGTGTCAGATCCTGAGGCTCAGGTCTCTGTGTGTCCCCTCAGAAGAGATCCTGGGCGTGTTGGTGCCCCAGCTGACAGCACTCACTCAGGAGAGCTGCTTGTGGCAGCGGGTCTGCTGGCGCCTGATGGAGCAAGTACCTGACCGTGCCATGGAGGCCGTGCTGACAGGACTTGTGGTGGCTGCTCCAGGGTAAGTAGCAGGATTAGAGTTGGGAGGCAGATTCTGCCATGGCTGATAACCATACTAATTCATTTCTGTATCGGCCTAAGGCTGTTCTCAGCCATGACTACAAAGTTGAATAGTTGCCAGGGACTGGCGTATCAACCTAAAGCAAGTGCCTCCTCTGGCCCTTTACAGAAAAGTTCTGAGCCCTGCTCTGGGTGAAGCAGGTGACTTTAGACTTGGTTGTTCAGGGTGGAGTCACTATCCTGTGTTAATGTGCTTAGCTCACTGTGGGGCTTGGGCTCTCCCCAGAAGGAAGACGGGCTAAGAATCTGCTCAAGTTGTCAAGGGGCTTGCCTAAAGGCCCACAGCAAGCAGGTGGCACAACCTGGGCCTGTCAATGTTGTGTGTATGTTTTTCCCAGCACCTCTGCCCTCATACCCACAACTGCGTTGCAGCCCTGCCTCCTCCTGATCTTGCCTCGACAGGCCTGATGTTCTGTCACGATTACTGGGAAACCTGGTGGTGAAGAGCAAGAAAGCCCAGTTTGTGATGACCCGGAAGCTTCTGTTCCTGCAGTACCAACACACAGTGAGTGTGATGGGAAGGGCATGGGCTGCAGACTGTCCTAGCACAGGAAGAAGCATTGTGAAAAGAGTTAGAGGGGCTGTGGGTATAGCTCAGAGAAAACACTCAGGGTCAGCATGCACAAGGTCCTGCACTCCACCCCCAGCCAAAAGGAAACAAAAAAATCAGAGTGCAGTTAGAGCAGTAGTCAGTTGCATAGGAAATGTTAATGAAGTGGTTGGCATGTTCCTCCCATGCTAATTGTCCCTGTTGTGGCCTGGGCACCAAGCAAGAACTTCATAGATCCTTCCATCCTCCTGACCACCCAAGAGGATCCCTTCACTGACCACATTCTGTTTGCAAGGGGTAAACATGTTCTGACATGGAGGCTGTTTGCTCTGTGTTTGCACAACCTCACAGACATGCTTGCTGTGTTCCTGGGGCCTGGAGCCTCTCTCTGACTGGAGCAAGGACAGCAGGTCAGAGCTTGGGAGAGCCAGTAGCAGAAAATCCCAGACTGCAGAGTGGCCAAGGGTGGCATGGGCCCTACTGCATCTTTGTAGCTTGCTTTTTTTTTTTTTTAATTCACCAAATGTTTAATGGACACTTACTGTGTGCCAGGGTCTTTTGTGGGTGCTGAGTGTTCAGCTAAGGACAGAAGAACCATAGGATTCTGCAGAGACCTTTCTGTTGGAGCAGGGGTGTGTCCAAGAGTGGGTGGAGTCCTTTGAGTACTGTGGTACCAATTAGCTGGGAAGAAGGCCAGCTGGCCTGAGGTGGCAGTAGACCCCTGGTGGCCACGAGCAGGAGAGCAGGACTTGTGAGAGTGGGCCAGATTGGGTTGAGGTAGGCAGCTGGGGATTCTGAACAAAGGTGACTAGACTGAGCTGTGTTAGCAAGACTCACTGTGGCCACTGTGTGGAGATGAAAGGTACAGTGGCCAATTTGGAAAGGAAGCTGACTCTTACTTGGCAGGAAGGCATTAAACCTGGAGTGGAAGCCTGGAAAGCCCTTAGGAATTTGAGAGCCTAGCAGGTGGTTACGCAGGAGAGGGTGGAAGTTGCTTAACTGAGTTTAAGCACACTCAGTCCTTGTTCAAGGGGCAGGTGGACAGTGTAGCTTCAGGTGAGCCAGAGACACCTCACAAGCTCCCGAGAAGAGAACAGTCATGGTCATGTAGGATATTCAAGGCCCCTGAACCCCACAGTTCACTGTCAGAATGTAAGCAAACTAATGGGACAAGGCTGCAAAACAAGAACTGCAGGTTCCAGAGGGACTGTCCGGGGTCTTTTTTTTTTTTTTTTTTTGCGGCACCGGGGATCAAACTCACAGCCTCGCGCCTGCCAGACAGGCACTTAAGCTGCTGAGCCAAACTAGTTTTTTGAGGCAGGGTCGCACTATGTAGCTCAGGCCGGCCTTGTGCTTGCGATGTAGCCCAAGCCAGCCTCGAACTCACAACGCTCCTTCTACCTCAGCCTCCTGGGTGCTGGGATTAAAGGCGTGCGCCACCATGCCCGGCCTAGTGGTCATTTTTAGACAAGGCTGTTAAATTAAAAAGCAGTAGTAAAAAGTAATAATTTAGTAATTATGCCATTACTGTTAAATGGAGTCACTCAGGAACCAAGTAAGAGCACAACAAAAATGGCAGAACCTAGAACTGAAGGTAATAAAGTAGCTGTGTAGAAAAGCATGTGGAATCAGCTAATGAGGAGAAAAATTTATCACCTCATGTACTGTTTGAGTAAAGAAGAGAAAGGTAAAAAGAAATGTGAATCGAGAATCATATCTTTGAGCTTTACCGAAAGGAAGAAACTCAGAAAAATAGAAGCTGGTGCTGGGCAGGCTGTGCTGGCATTGGAGGTTTGTAGGGGGTGGGAACTGTACACAAGATGTGTAGTGCCAAAAGTGGCTGAGGAGTACAACCCCACAATGCAGAGGGTGACCTTCACTGTGAGACAGAGCCAGGAAATCTGATAGCACATAACTAAATGACAGTCAGATTTCAAACTTGGAGGAAATGGAAAATTTCTTTAGAAAAGTTACGTGCACAAACTGATGAATGCAGAAGTGGAGCCCCTGAGAGTCTTATGCTTCCAGTTTTGTGGGAGAGGGAAACTTTCTGGTGGGTCCCTCTTACTGGGAGGTAAAGGGTTGCTTCTGCATTCCCCGTCCCCTATCCTTGGCCCAGCTGTGTTCCTCATCCTGGCCTTATGGACCTCTGAGAGCCTCTCTATAGGTGGCATCTGGCCAGATGGCCATCTCTGTCTGGTAGACAGGATGTCAGCTTTTGTTGTAGATACCAATGCTGCAGAGCCTGCTGGGGTATTTGGCCATGGACAGCCAACGGCGGCCGCTCCTCATACAGGTGAGTGCTGTCTGTCTCTGGTGCCTATGCTGTCCATGTGGAAAGGATGGGCAGGAGTCTTGGGTGGGAGGACTTGGGTGCTGATGAGGATGACCTGGGCTATGGCAGAACTGCTGCCTGACCAAGTGTGCTGCCTGCAGGCACTGAAAGAGCTGCTGGAGACGTGGGGCAGCAGTAGTGCTGTCCGACATGCACCCTTGGCACAGCAGCACTACCTCAGTGCAGCCATCCTTGTCTGCCTAGCGCACCTAGGGGAGCCAGAGCTGCGGGACAGCCAGGATGGTGAGTAGGCTGTGTGAACACACCCCTGTCCTGGGCACTGCAAGGAGCCCTCAGGGTGCATGTCTGGTGCTTCCAGAGTTGCTGGCCAGCATGATGGCAGGTGTGAAGTGCCACCTTGACAGCAGTCTTCCCACTGTACGCCACCTGGGCATGATTGTGGCAGAGGTCATCAGCTCTCGGATCCACTGTGAGGGCCCCCACCTCAGGTTCCAGGTGAGCAGGGTCTCCTCATCTATGTCCCTTTTGGGTGGTGGAACCCGGGGTTACCTTGGCTGTCACTCCAGTCTGAGGGGCTTCTTGGTGTCCAGGTGTTTCCAAGGCTTGCAGAGTAGTAGGTGGGGCCACGTGGGGTCAGGGTAAAGCATGAACATGTGCGCCTGGAGGTAGTGTCCCTGGATACCTTTCCAGGTTTTGTCTACACAGGAATCCAAGGGAAGTGGGGTGAAGGGAGCCATTGCTCTAAGGCTGGTCTTTGTGGGCTGTAGGGGATTGGTCTCTCTGCTGCCCACTGAGTCACGTAGGTACCATCTGGCATATCCAGCACAGGTTCCTCACTTGCCTGACTGTCTATGTGCTGGTAGACATTCTTCTATTTCCTGAGCTCCTGGGAAGCTTTGTGGGTATCAACCCTCTGGGGATCCCCGTTTCCTCAGGACCGAGTTGCCTTCTGGCTTCAGCTCAAGGTGGACATTTGGAAGGTGCTTTAAAAGAGCAAAGATGATTGGCTATGGGGAGGGCTTCTGAGTGAGATATGGATGGTTGAAGAGGAGAACCTGGTGCTGCAGTGTCTGTCAGTGATGAAGTGGCATCTGTTAGCTTAGAGCTGTCACTCACTCCAGTGATTGTACTTTTAGTATGAAGACGACGAGCTGAGCCGTGAATTGCTGGCCTTGGCCGCCCCCCGAACTGCAGGCAACAGTACCTTAGAGGCAGAGTAAGGATCTCCATGTCCCCGTCCCTTGTGTGCCTTGTCATTCTGGATTCTAATCCCCAGGGCAGAAGTCAGAGAAGATTTGGGTGGCGGTGATAGGGGTGTCTGTGGGAAGTGATAAGCCAGAGGCTCACCTGGATGACTCCTGAAGGCTCTATTCCTCCTTGTTTCCTAGAAGCCCATCACTAGCACCTGCTGCCGCAGAGACCCTTGCAAAGACCTTGGATGGTGGTATAGAGTCTGCCAACAGCAGTGTCTCCAAACTTGGGCCACAGGGCTCTGACTCAGACCTGGACAGGTAGAGCAGGTCTCCTCTGGTCTCTTCTGAGTTCAAATGGTGACTGAGGGTTGACCCTTTGTCTTGCATGGTAAGGGATTCTGGACAAGTCAGCACAATAGGAGGCACCTGCGGGTGTTCTGCACTGCCCATGTCCTCACACCCTGTTCCTCACTAGGGTCCAGAAGAGCTTGTAGGGTCCCTGGCATGCTGCAACCTAACTTCTCAGTGTTTCTTGAAGCTTGGGGCTGTGGGAATGTCAGTGTCTGGTATTATTAGGATGTGCTCTTGAGGATGGACAAGTTGAGGGGGCATGGAGGCTGAGTTTTCTCCCACTAGGGTGAGTGGTTCCAATGCCTGTTTTGTTTTGTTACAGTGATGATGAGTTTATCCCCTATGACATGTCAGGGGACAAAGAGCTGAAGAGCAGTAAGGCACCATTGTATATCCGGGATTGCATAGAAGGTGGGCCTCACTGGGATGGCAAGGCAGATCTCTGAAGATGTCTGAGCCCTGTCTTCATCTTGTCCTGGAGCCACCTGCCAGCCCTTGTCCTGACATCCTGGGCCTCCCAGCTTCTCCTGCTCAGGGTCAGGGCTGATTCTGACTGGGGCCTGTCTGGGTTCTCTACAGTGTTGACCTCATCTGAGGATATGGAGCGTTGGGAGGCAGCCCTGGAGGCCCTTGAGGGCCTGGTGTGCAGGAGCCCTGAGGCCACTCGAGAGGTGAGCAGTGTGGGATTGTCAGGAAACAGGGAAGATTGGAAAGTTCTGTTGTCGCAAATCCCCTGTGCCATCCTGGGTCATGGAAGGGTGGGGCATTTTGCTGGCTGCTGTGTCCCAGTAGAGTCTCTACTGGTGTGGGCTGGCAGGCGTGCAACTGAGCTCTGAGTTGACAGCTGCAATAGGGCCTCTGGGTTGGGTGATCAGAGCCTGAGGGTGCTCTGATCCTTGACCCGTGAGTACAGGTAAGTGTGGAGCTGGCCAAGGTACTGCTGCACTTGGAGGAGAGGACCTGTGTATCAGGATTTGAGGGACTGCGCCAAAGAGCCCTGATAGCCGTCACAGTTATGGACCCAGCCCGGGTGAGTCCCAGTGGAGATTGCCCAATTTTGTGCCTGGGTTTGCTGTGTGATGCCTGGAGGCCATCTGGGGTCCTGGTCCACAGTAGTCTCTGCTTTGCTGTGCTCAGGTGGCTGAGTATCTGACCTCACAGTTCTATGCCCTGAACTACAGCCTGCGGCAGCGCATGGATATCCTGGATGTAAGTACCCTGGACCCCTCTCTCCCCTGTCAGGCTCAAGCTATCTTAACAAATCCTGGAGTGGTGTGGATGTGTTGGACTGTCTGTGATGCTCAGGTAAACATATGCAAAAACCATTCTACAAAGGACAATGTAGGTGTAAATCTTAGTTTGACACTTTTGCACACATGCACCGCTTTATCTTTCCTCATACCAAGTGGGTAAACACAAAGATTGCTTCCTGTATCCTGCAGGAAAAGGTAGTGAGATGCACAGCTGGCTACTCTTATGCTAAAGTAAAAAAAATTACAGTAGAAAAGTAAGGTATTGCCGGGCGTGGTGACACACGCCTTTAATCCCAGCACTCGGGAGGCTGAGGTAGGCGGAGTGTTGTGAGTTCGAGGCTGGCTTGGGCTACAGCACGAGCGTAAGGCCGGCCTGAGCTACATAGTGCGACCCTGCCTCAAAAAATCAGGGCTGGCAGTTTGGCTCAGTGCCTTAAGCGCCTGCCCTGGCAGGCGCGAGGTTGTGAGTTCAATCCCTGGTGCCGCAAAAAAAAAAAAAAAAGAAAAGTAAGGTATGTGTGTGTGGCACCCTCTGTTATGGTTGGAGGGTTGGGTGATGGAGGTCAAGAGTCTACATGGCTTAACGCCACTGAGCTGTATACTGAAGAATGGTTCAATTGGCTGGGGGCATGGTGGTGCATACCTGTAATCCCAGCACTTGGGAGGTTGAGGCAAGAAGATTGTCATGAATTCAAGACCAGCCTGAACTACATAGTAAGACTCTGTCTCAAAAAAAAAAAAAAAAAGTTAAATGGTAAATTTTATGTTTTACCACCTAAGAAAACACCAAGAATGTACCACCTCACAGTAAACAGTCCAGTGATGGTCAGCACATTGACAGTATTGTGTACCACTCCTCTGTCTAGTTTGTTTTTGGTCTTTTGAGTCAGGGTCCTGTTTTGTAGTTCAGGCCAGTCTTGTAGCCTAGTCTGGCCTTGAATTCATGATCCTCTTGCCTCAGCCTCCCAAGTGTTGAGATCATAAGCATGCGCCACCACTCCTAGGGCTTCTGTAGTTCTACAGTATTGCCATCTTCCCAGAAGCATCCCATTACTCTCATTCTCTGTCTCCCCAGCCTGTCACCTACCATGCTGTTTCTATGAGCTTGCCTGTTCTGAATATTTCATATTAATGAAGTCATATGCTTTGTGACTGGCTTCCTTTGCTGTCATGTTTTTAAGTTCTTCACATGAAGCATGTATTAGTGCCTCATTTGTTTTTGTGTGAGGCTGAGTTTTTGGGAGGAGGGGCTGGTTCTGGGTGGCAGAACTGAGTTTTAGGGAGGATGGTACACTACTCTTGAGGGAGCTCCCACCCAAGCTGACCAGTAGAGCACAGAGCTTCAGGGACACTTGGCAATGTCCTGGGATTCAGGGCACTGCTGCTGGTCTGGGGTTCTGTGGTCACTTGGCTGATAACTTTTTAGATCATTCTCGGCTATGGCACTGCCCTGGGTTCTTCCTCTTCTCTAGGTCCTGACATTGGCAGCCCAGGAGCTCTCTCGGCCAGGGCATCTTAAGAGGAACCCCCAGCAAGTGTCCTGTGGTTCTAGTAGCCTGCACTTGCCAGCCTTGGCTGCCTGTCAGCCTGACCACACTGCAGGTCCTGGCTGGCGAGCAGTTGTAGAAGAGAGAATCAGAAGCAAGACCCGGAGGTTTTCCAAGGTCAGCTGGGACCCTGGTCAGGTTATTGCAGGTGTGAGGACATGGGGTGGCAAATGAGCAGTCATATTCCTGCAGGCCATGTCTACTATGAGACAGCAACTGGATTGAAATTTAGGGATGGCGCCATTGTTGGTCCTTTAAGGAGTGAGAGTTTATGGTACAAACAGGCTAGTTAGACCATCGTGGCTTAAAATGAGCATGGAAGGGAAAAGGTCCCAGGAATGGTAGGTCAGAAACTGATGAGCTGGTGAGTGGCCAAGGGTGCTCAACCATGGTGGTCTTTTTTTTTTTTTTTTTTTTTTTTTTTTTTTGAGACGGTCTTGCTATGTAGTTTGGGCTGGCCTTGAACTCACTGTGTAGCACAGGCTGGCTTCAAACTTGTGGCAAACCTCCTACCTCAGCCTCCTTAGCGCTAGAATTACAGGCTTGTACCACTATGCCTGGCAACCATGGTGATCTTGCCCTATCTTGGGATGTCAGGAGAATCTAGAGACTGAATGGCCATGGGGGTGGGGCAGAGGCCAAGAGGCAGCATCCCACAGCACCCAGGACAGCCTACCATGAGGACTGTCCATCTTGAATGTTACATAAACAGGGTCTGGATTCCCTGTTCCAGGCCCCAGGCAGCTTCCTGGTTGCAGCAGCCTGAGTCCCACTGCCCTCTGCTCAGGGCCATGGAGAACAAGACTGGGGAGCCAGCACAAGCTCTGTCCTGTGCAGTTTTGTGTTCAGGTGACCTGCAAAGGATGTGTGGGACCTCAGACCTTTGAGTGTACGTGTGTGTGTGTTTGGCAGGGCTTTCCCCGGCGGGAGCTGGCAAGTGGCCCCAATGAATTCAACTCTGTGGCTGGCTACTTCTTCTTCCCCCTCATCCAACACTTCGACAGGTCAGAGTATTTCTGGAGACTTGAACGTAACTCTGTGGACAGTTAGAATTGTAGGATGAGATCTGAGGTGGGACTCTGGGCAGAAATGTATTGTTTACAAAGCTTGAGTTAAGTGACATGAAATTTTCTGGAATTTTCCCTGTCATTGAGCTTTGTGGAAGGGCCTTAGTCTTACTGTCTGCATGCCTAGATTTTGGGTTTGCCATGAGTGGTGGTCAGTGTTGCAGCCTGTGTGCTCCCAGGGGTTTACCTCCCTCCCACCTGGGAAGGCAGAGCTGAGCTCCCCTGCTGGCAGACCTGGGTGGAGAAAGGTACATTCCTGACTTGGGGTCCAAAAGCCTTCTCTTTGTGGCCCTCCTGGTACAGTTTGGCGCCAAGGTAGTGACTATAGGAGGGCTTCCAGAGCCCTTGGGTCTCCCTTGGCAGCTTGAGAGGTTAGGCAGCCAGCCCTGAGGTACTAGGACTACAGTGTTTCCTTGATTCTGTGTTGCAGGCCTCTGGTGACTTTTGATCTTTTGGGAGAGGACCAGTTAGTTCTTGGAAGACTGACTCACACCTTGGGAGCCTTGATGTACCTGGCTGTTAACACCACAGTGAGTTGGGATGTGGGAGCTGAAGGCCCTGCCATGTTGCATTCACAGCAGTGAAGTGTGGGAATTACTTTGAGTGTTCATACAACAGGGTTTGAGCTTGCTATGGCCAGTTCTGGCGGGGGTTGGGGGGTGGCCAAGATCATAGGCATGAAGCACTACATACCCGGAGCTCATCCTCCCCTCACCCGGGCCCTGGTGACAGGCTTGTGGGATTCCCCACCAGACATCTAACACACCCCTTAGCTCAGATGAGCCCAAGCCCTGTGGCCACCAAGCCACAGAAGCCTACCTGTTGGGTACCAGGTATGGTTAACAAGCATGGTGGACATGTTGCCTACCTCTCTGTTGATTTTCAGGTGGCTGTGTCCATGGGCAAGGCTTTGCTGGAGTTTGTGTGGGCCCTAAGGTTCCATGTTGACATGTGAGTGGCCTGTGGGGGTAAGGGCAGGGTGGGATCTCCAGGGCAGCTTGGCTTCATCCTTTGTAAACAGGAAGTGGGCCCAGTGGCCCGGAGTGCGCAGGAATAAGTATGCTTGTTGCTGGTTGGTCTGCTGGACTTGGAGGGGTGGTGGGTCTCCTTGACCCAGAGTGCTGGCCCTGTGGTTCCAACAGTGCCAGTTTGCAGCTGCATCCCCAAAGCTACACCTTGCTTTTCCCACTTCTTGCTTGGTAGCTATGTGCGCAGGGGCCTGCTGTCTGCAGTATCTTCCATCCTCCTCAGTGTACCTGCTGAGCAACTGCTGGGGGACCTGTCTGATGAGCTGCTGGAAGCCAGGTCCTGGCTGGCAGGTGAGCGTTGACCCAGGCTGTGTCAGCAGGTGTAGAAGGTCATCAGGGCACGTGAAGTAGCTGGAGCAGCCCAGGTGTGGGCCAACTAGTCTGAATGGGTGTGCCTCTCTTGCTTGCGCTGAGAGGCATGGTGGCCTGTATAGTGTTGTGGGGTGGGGCATCATTGTCATGGTTTCTTTGGGGAATCCTGCAGGGGTCCCTCAGATGAACCCCAAGCCCAGAAAGGTGATATAGATTGAAGAATGCCAGGAACTTTCACCCAGACTCACCAGTACAGTGTTTTGTCATGTCTTGTCCCTTCCCCTCACATGTAATTTTTTTAAGGTCAGCTGTAGCCGGGCGTGGTGGCGCATGCCTTTAATCCCAGCCACTCGGGAGGTTGAGGTAGGAGGAGCATTGTGAGTTCGAGGCCGGCTTGGGCTACAACTCGAGCACAAGGCCAACCTGAGGTACATAATGCAACCCTGCCTCAAAAAAAAAAAAAAAAAACCAGGCTGGGAGTTTGGCTCAGTAGCTTAAGCACCTGTCTGTGACAGGCACGAGGTTGAGTTCAATCCCTGGTGCCACAAATAAAATAAAATAAATAAAATCAGCTATAGACATCATGACCCTTCTCTCTAAGTTCTTGAGTTAGGCCTATGGGCAGCCCACTTTTCACCCCCATGACTACCATAGGAACCCCATGGATAGGCTATTAGACCTGGAGGCCCAGGGTCAGGGCAGCACCACTATTGGGCACAGATGACCATTCTGAAAGGGCCTTGCTTTGACTGCACTTTCATTCTGGTCTTGGAAAGTAACTGTCCCAATGGAGCTTCCTGATGGTTTTCTAGGGTCCCAGGACACACCAGGATGAGGGCCTTTGAATGACAGTTCCATCCCCCAAGAGCCATGGGGCAGATTATGACTCCAAATCCCCAAGTTGCCCTTCCATCTGGCCTTTGGAAGCCAGGCGGTTAACATATGACTGCTGGGTGGTAGGCAGGCCCTTGCAAAGTCCTTAGGGCTTTGCCTCTGTGACCACAGCCTGCAGAGGAAGTGCTGGAGGGAGAGTTCCAAGATATTGATTAGGCCCTGGCCCCGCTTTCATGTGCTTATATGAGGCTTGATGGTGGAGGCACCAACACCAACTTCATCAGCAGATTTGTAGGCTGGCCATGTGACCTGCTCATTGCTGGGCTTCTCCCTCCTGATGGAGGCATCTACATCACCTGGCCATTCACAAGGCCCATGGAGGGACACAGTAGAGCCCTTTGCTAGGTGTGAGGGAAAACGAGAGAAAAGGCCCATGGTGAAAGGACAGGTGACAGAATACCTGCAGCACTACTCTTTTGTTTCTCATTCTTGGCAGATGTTGCTGAGAAGGATGTGGATGAGGACTGCAAGGAGCAAGCAGTGAGGGCTCTGCTGCTTCTGGAGAGACTCAAGGACAAGCTCCTTCCCCTCATTCATTAGACTTCGAGGTTTCCCACCATCCAAGGCCGAGCCGGACCACTGCCACCAGGAAGACAGAGTCCAAGGAGTGGAACTGGGGCAGGCTTTGGGATATGCAACATAGCCAGGTCTAGACAGCGATGGGGTACTTCGTACACACGCAGAAAGGCCTGCATCCCACCCCTAGAGTTGCCCATAACCTGGCAAGGCCTTACACTGCCTGCCACATAACAGGACAGCCAGAATGCTGGACTGGAGCTGGGCTGGGGGTACCAGGTTGAGAAAACCTCCCAAGGGTAGAGCCAGTGGGAGCCCCAAAATGTAGAGGAGGCAGTTGTTCAGAGCCCCAACACTCTCATACAGAGGTGTTGGAACAGCAGAGCAGGCTTGACCTTGTGGACTTCTCATCACTGGGTTCCTAGGAGAATAAATAGGGCAGCAGGGTCACAAAGCCCTGCTTTGTGGTTCTCACTGGGTGGGGGTGTCAGCTTTTGCATGACTCAGGCACAGTGGGGAAAGACACAGGTCTCAGAAAATAGGCTTTATTGGAGTTTGCAGGAGTGTCAGCAGCCAATGGGTGGGACTTGGTGTCCTTGTTCCCCATTCTGGTGACCAAAGGGCACAGCTGTCAGGATTTGGGCCTGATTGTAGTGGTCCTTGCTAGGAACTGTCAAGTAGCCTTGTATGTACAGGTGTCACCAAGCCCCCGGTACAGCCTCAGTTGTGAAGTTCTAGAATTTTCTTAGGCTCTATGGTCTGTAGTTGGGAAAATGTGGAAAAGATGAATCCAAGTCCCTTCAAAAGAACTGAACCAGAAATCCATGGAAGCCACTCAGCTGCCAGAGGCAGGAGTAGTGGAGGGATGGTTTAAAATATAGGGTGGTCTTTTGTACATGGTGATGAGAAAGTACTCCAATCCTGTTACATGTGACAATACAGAAATGGAGGTTTTCAACAAAACAACTGCGTCTGCTACTATTGGTGCTTGGAACACTAGAAGCAGCTTTCCCAGCAGTAGCAGCACACAGGCCAGGTGGCCAGAGCTGAAGTCCCTCAGGGGTCATTGTCTACCTCTTCCGCCACCTCCTCCTGGTCCTCTGTGCTGTTGTGGCGGGTCCGCTCAGGTAGCATGCATGTCAGAGGAAGGCCCAGGGCCCGGTACACGGTGTCTATGGTCCGCTGATCCATGTAATATGACATGTTGGCGGAAGGGAGTTTCTTCCGCATCTCTTCTAGGTACCGGTAGGCCTAGGGCAGAGGTGACGGTGGTTACTTGGGGGGTGTCCAGCAGACATGACAAGCACATGGTTCTCATGTTTAGTCTACATGAGAAGCAATGGAACCATCATTTTTGCTCACTGCAACCTAGTTTTCTAAACATGAAGTACTCAGCTCTACCTCAGGATCAAGAAGTATGCTTTCTTGCTAAAGGGCTCATGGGTTCTGTAATCTGAGACTTTGTGGTATTTATAAGGGGACTGTTATCCCAGGATAGCATGTTTCAGATTCTGAATGGTTAACACTAAGCTGTGATCAATATGAACGCCAAAAACTGGATCCCTTGAGAGTCCTTTGACAGCCAGTAGGCAAGCTTCTGGTTTGAGTCCTAGGGCCATGTTCCTGCTCACTTTGGGCTTGCACAGGGACCTACTAAGGGAAAAGTGGGTTCTGTGTTTTTCCTCTGATCTGAGCATGGGCTTATTAAAATGGAGGGCAAGCACTGGTAGTAATGATTTGTCTTGGTTATTTTAATCAAGCATCAAGTTTATGAATGGCTCTTGATCGGACGCCAGTAAATTATGGAACCATAAGTGGTTTTCCTGTGAAATTTTCTCTGGTTTTGCCAGTGGGAATACATAGAAGGGCTCAGGGGTGATGCTCAGAGCAGCTCAAAGTGGGTCCTGAGGCAGGGTAGGACTGGCCTCCTGCAGAACATGCTCATACCTATTCATCCTCAAGGAGGACCACACACAAATGCAGCAGGAGGAATGGGACCTTGTGTAGCCAGGGTACACACGAATTTAGAATGTGATCTAATTTTTTTTGGTCTTTTTGAGACAGGGTCAAACTATGCAGTTTAGGCTAGTCTTAAGCTCACTTTGTAGCCCAGGCTGGTCTCAAACTTACAATGATTCTCCTGCCTCAGCCTCCTGAGTGCTGGGATTATAGGCATGTGCTACCATGCCTGGCAGAATGTGACCTAAATTTTAAGCAGACATTAAAAGTATTTTTTGGAATAATTATTAGATCTTAGTATTTCCTAAGGATGGTAAAACTCTTAAAACAATTTTGTTTTGGACAGGTATCACTAAAGATGGCAGATGTTTGACAACATCAAGCCATCAAACCATGTTCAGAGATTTTTGCCAGGGGTGGTAAGACAGCTAAGTGAGCCTGCACAAGTCTCACACTGTCTGGAAGAGGTTCCCCTGGACATTTTACAGGCTGCTGACACTGCTAGGTGTCAAAGGAGACACAGGTCAAAGGAGCTCAGGATAGGGTGGGCCAAGAGCAGCAGGAGCTGGGGAGGGCCTGGTGGCAGAATTCGAGGAGCACCAACACAGAGAGAAGAGTGAAGAACTGACAGGGAGGTGAGAAAAGCACCTCTAGTTGGAAAGGCCTGTGCACACTTGAACACAGCTGGGCCCAGCTTATGTATCTCCTCAGTTGGAAAAATGACAAATCAGATGAGAGATGATGAAAATTATAAAGTCTAAAGTGAAACATTGGATGGGATTAACGTCAGCATAAACAGTGTGGAAGAAAAGAGTACAAATTTGAAGAAATGGAATATGAAACTACCCAACATGAAAAATAAAATAGTGGGTGAAAGGGAAGAATGGGAGTTGAACTAGGGGACACCAGATACAAAGTAGCTGCGATTTCAGGAGGACAGGACAGAGAAGGAACAGAAGCAGACTTCCCCATAGTCTAGGAAGAAATCATGTATTTGGTAAAGGAAATGTATCTAGAGTGTATAAAAAACCCCAAAATTAGCCGGGTGTGGTGGCGCACACCTTTAATCCCAGCACTCAGGAGGCTGAGGTAGGAGGAGCGTTGTGAGTTCGAGGCCACCTTGGGCTACAACGTGAGCGCAAGGCTGGCCTGAGCTACATAGTGCAACCCTGCCTCAAAAAATTAGGGCTAGGACTTTGGCTCAGTGGTTTAAGCGCCTGCCCTGGCAGGCGCGAGGTTGTGAGTTCAATCCCCGGTGCCGCAAAACAAAAACAAAACCCAAAATGATGGAAAGGTTTGAATACTTCACAAAAGAAGATATGGGTGATGAGCACATCAGAAGATGCTCAAAATAAGTCATCAATGAAGCAGAAATTAAAACCACAATGAGGTGGTGCATACCTGTAATCTCAGCTACCTGGGAGGCTGAGGCAAGTCTGAGATCAGCCTGGGCAACTGTGAAAATCCTGTCTTAAGTTAAAGGGCTGGAGATGTAGCTCAGTGGGAGAGCATTGCTTAGAATACATGAGGTCTCAGAATACCATAGTGTGATACCACTACACCCCCACCAGGATGGCTAAGAAAAACAATCACAAATGCAGACAACAGTGATGAACACTGGTGCAAGCTGTAAACTGAGTTGCTTTCATGTGGATTTTTTTTTTTTTTGGTAAAAATTATTACAAGATAAACTAGTCATTCAGACATGGCTGTGTGGGAGACACTGAAGAACAAAATGAACGTGTAACATCAAGGAAAACAGTAACTGATAGTTTTTACCGACGCCCAAGTTTGAGCCTTCAGGCACAGAGGCCCCAGGACAACAGTGTTCTCACCATCTGGTACTCCTTCATCTGCACATAGCGCTCCACTAGGAAGCCATAGATGTCCCCAATGCGGATGGTGCTGTCCAGGTCTGTCTCCTCCAGGAGCAGCTCACATTGCCTGATGGATTCCTTGGGGTCTTCTATGTAGGTCCTGTAGGGGGAAAAGAGCAGGCCTGAGTCTGACCCCAAAACATGCCAGAGGGAAACTTGTCCTGCAACAGCAGCTCTAGGGAGTGGCTGAAGATTTTTGTGAAAGTAATGCCTGTGAATTAATTATTAATTAGTTAACTCATTAATTCAGTTAATTTGTTCATTTAATAAACACACTGACCACCTGCAGTGGCTGGAGCTATGCAGTGGCAGGTTCTGTGAACCCCAGTTGCTGCCCCAGAGAACACACTTGAGACACAGAAACCTCTGGGCCAAGAGTCACATGCAGGGGACTTGTAATGTGCCACTTTACCCCAGGCAGCTGGGAAAAACCTTCCATATGTGCTGGCAGAGCACAGGCCAACACACAATGGAAGTGCAGCATCTGTGACTGAGCAAATCTTATGGAGGGGTTCAGGTCCCATCTAGCCATGCTGCCTCAGCTTCTCCAAGCAGGAGCCCCCCTGGCCTGCCCTCTGACCCTTGACGAGCTGCTCATTCCGACCCTCAACATCTCCTTTCCATCCTCTGGGCTGCTTCCTGCATCCCAGGCTGGGTAGACATCTTAGATGCAGATGGCTAGACTCTCCTCCAGGGAGCCTGCTCAGGTGGGTGTAGTGATGCACGCATCTTAGCACTCTGAGAGGCTGAGGCAAGAAGACCAGAAATTCAAACCCAGCCCCGGCAATTTAATGCCTTAATGAAATCCTGTCTCTAAACTTAAAAAACAAAAAAAATAGGCTGGGCATATAGCTCAATGCAAAGGGCCTAAGATTAATCTCAAGTACTGTTAAAAAAAAAAAAAAGCCAAGGTGTGGTGGTACCTGCCTGTAATCCTTGTACTCTAGGAGACTGGCAGGACGATTGCAAATTCAAGCCTGGCTTAGGCAACTTAGTGACTTAGTGAAACCCTGTCTGTAAGGTAAAAAAACAAAAACGGTCTTGCATTGACGTGCAGGCTGGCCTTGAACTCACAGTGATCCTCCTGCTTCAGCCTTTCAAGTGCTAGGACAACAGATATGTGCCAACATGCCCAGCAGTTTTGGAAATCTTTCAGAAAGCTATAGAAGAATACTCCTGGTTTGGGCAAAAGCTGAGCTTAGGTGGCCCATAGATGCAGTTGTTTGCCCATGTCATGGTGACCACATGCTGGACTGTTTGAAATGTTCAATTACCAGTGAGCAAAAAATGACAGTGTTGGGCTGGCATGGTGGCACATTTTTATCCCAGCATTTATGAAGCTGAGGCAGGAAGGTCATCATGAGTTTGAGGCTAAATTGGACAGCATAGTGAGTTTCAAGGCCAACCTGAAATACATAGGGAGACCCTGTCTCAAAAAACAAAACAAGCAAAACACAAGCAGACAAACACCACAGTATCCCATTTTAAAAAAATGGAGACAATGTGTGGCCTGCCTGGGCCTCTCCTCTCCATATGCAGCCAGGTAGTTGCTGGAGAGGTCCCTACAGTCTGTACCACACTGCTGCACAATGGCCCCTCTCTTGAGATGACCCTGCCTGACCCCTACATGCCTCATCAGGTCCAAAGCTCCTCTCAGACACACCTCCTGACCCAAGTCTTCCTTCTCCTTGCCTCCTATACTACATCTCAGTATCTCTGGGCATTTGTGGAAGTCTTCCCAAGACTGCCCAGACTCCAAGGGAGCATCCCCCAGGAGCTCAGATGTGTCTCAGACCACAGTGAGGGCCCTAAGCTCCAATATTCCCCTAAAAAGTATCTGCTGGAAACAAAAACTTGGTCTGGCTTCTCACAGTCAACATAAAATCCCTGATGAAGGAAGAGTACAGAGTGACAGGGTGAACACAGACAGAGTCCTTGGGCAAGCCTGCCACTGCCCTCCACCCTGCACTGTGGGGACACACCTTCGGGCCTGGATGAACCGTTTTACCAGCGTCATCTTGTTCTGCAGCTGGGCCAGCTTGGTCTCCTGATCCAGAGGACTCTTGGCCTTGGCCTTGGATAGGCACTTGTAGGCCTCAGTCAGTGCCCCGTGGGCCTTGTCATAGTTCTGGTATTCATCGATCTCCACCTGTGCCGAGGAGACCCATCAGGCCAGGGTGGGGAGAGCGGGCACCATCCTTCCCCAGGGCCCTGGTGGAATCCCTAAGAGGGTTCATACCTGGGCGCAGGCATCATAGAAGCCAGCCAAGAGGTCCAAGGCCCGCCCCTTGGTATAGAAGCTGATTATGTTCTTCATGATTTCTGGCTCCTTCCGCCAATCCAGAGACTGTAGGTAGTTAGCGGCCATGATGTAGATTTCCTTCTGCCTTGAGACACCCGCAAAGAATATAATTTTCTCTGTGTCTCCAGACTTGAGCAGTGCTCTCATGGCCTAGACAGAGAAAAAGCCACATCAAGAGAGCAGAGGTGGACCTGGAAGAGCTCCAGCAGAATGGTAGTTCAACTGGCTGCTGCAAACATGACCTCCACACATGGTGCTGCATGCTTTGCTTCGCCAGAAGAGCAGACAAGAGAGGCCTATATATCACACTCCCCTTGGGCTCCCTCCAAAGCCCTGACCAGAAGGCTCACCCCTGCCGGGGCTCACCATAGAGGCCAAGGGAGATGTATGTGAGGTCTGGATGCCCTCACCTTCAGCTTGTTCCCAGCCTGTGTGTATTTCTTGGTGGCCAGATGGTAGTTGCCCTGGTGCATACAGCAGTTGGCAATCTGTTCCAGCAGCTCACACCGGGACTCCTCAGACAGGACCTTAGAGTCCTTGGGCACAGTCATCTTCTCTGCCATCTCTTCAGTGATGGTCATATTCTGCTCCAGGCACAGCTGCAGAGCCTCATGATACTGCAAGAGTGCCAGGGAACAGAGAAGTATGTTAATGTAGGCTGCTGAGGAGGTCAAGGTCCCAGGGCCCTTTACATCCCATCTGCCACCCTTTGGGGGAAGTCAAATTCCAGGACTATACAGGGGCCACAGTCTGCAGCTGGGGCGGCTGTGTGAGGGACAAGGATGCTTCATGTTCACTAGCATGAAGGACAGTCTCACTCATGGAGCCCTCCCTCGTGCTACTGACATTGTAGATCTCAAAAGAATGTATAGGGACGACAATGCACAATGTATGTACCATTGTTGCCCCAACTGACGTGTTTTGAAATTTTTAGGTTTTTTTTCTTCTTTTTCTCCTTGAAATAGAATGGATTTGGGAAAAAAAATTTTTTTAAGACTCTAGGAAAGAATGGCAAATAAGTGAAAAAAAAATATATATATATTTCTCAAAAGGAAACTGGCAATTTTTTATAACCCCTTTTAAGAATATATATCTCAATGCCTTAATGAGATCCTGTCTCTATATTTAAAAAACAAAAAAACAGCCTAAATGAGATCCTGTCTCTATATTTAAAAAACAAAAAACAGCCTGACATATAGCTCAGTGCAGAGGCCCTAGGTTCAGTTCAAAGTACTGTAAAAGAATTGATCGATCAATCTATCTATCTATCTATCTATCTATCTAATTTTTTGTTTTTAGATACTAGGGACTAAACCCAGGGTCTCAAACATACTGGGCAAGTGGACTATCACTGATCTATATATCCCCCTTCTTTTTGTGAGACAGAATATTAGATTCCCCAAGCTGGTCTTGAATTTGTGGACCTCCTGTCTCAGTGTTCTGAATAGCTGAGATTATAGGGCATGTGCCTGCCTCCATGCCTAGAAAAACTTATGTTCTTAGGGATGACTTCTGACTTAGAAGTCACTCCCTTGTTAGTATGTGTGCCTTCTGATTGCTCCATAGTTACTCCATGGTACTGAAGAACCACTGAGTATTTAACTCACCCTGTTGATGAACAGAAAGGCTGCCATCTTTTGCTGTTATAAATGCTTATGCATGCCCTGTATGCACCTAAATCACACATATAGGTGTCATATGTTAGTGAAAAGGCATTTTGGGGCTGGGGACATAGTTTGGGGTACAGAATGTCCTTACCAGGGGGCCCTTGTGATGCTAGGTCCTTAGCATATCAAAACAAAATGGAAAAGATGCATTTCTAAGACACTATTAGTTAGAAAGAGGGAGGTATCAAAAGACATCACTTGTGGGTGCTTCCTGCTGTATCCTGCAGCAGTGCTGGGGTATGTGTGCTTCCCCAGACTCTCAAGGGATTCCTCAACTAGTCACCTACTGGACCAAGTCCTAAAAATAATGTTTTTTTCAGTATTGGGGATTAAACCTAGGGCTTTTACACTGAGCTGCAGCCCCACTCCTTTTTAAATTTTTTCTTCTGAGACAAGAGTTTTGCTCAGTTGCCCAGGCTGGCCTCAAACCTGTGATCCTCCTCCTTCAGCCTCCTGCTTGCTGGGATGACAGGCATGTAGCATCATGCCTCGCTTCTCCTTGACTTTTGATCTGCATTTTTCTTATTATGAATAAGGCTAAGTATTTTATGTTCAAGAACCATCAGCATTTCCTTTTAGGTAGTTCTCTGCCCTTTTAACCTGTTGGTAAATTTTATCTTAGCAAGCAGTATTAAGAAATATTAAGCCGGGCTTGGTGGCACACACCTTTAATCCCAGCATTCGGGAGGCTGAGGTAGGAGAAGTGTCCTGAGTTCGAGGCTGGCTTGGGCTACAACGTGAGCACAAGGCCGGCTGAACTACATAGTGCGACCCTGCTTCAAAAAACTAGGACTGGGAATTTGGCTCAGTGGCTTAAGCACCTGCCTGGCAGGCGTGAGGTTGTGAGTTTAATTCCCGATGCCACACATACACACACAAAAGAAGTTCACCTTTTGGGATTTAAAAATATTTGCCCCATTGTACAATTTCTTTCTTTTTTTTTGGTGGCACCAGAGATCAAACTCACAACCTCGTGCCTGCCAGGCAGGTGCTTAAGCCACTGAGCCAAACTCCCAGCCCTAGTTTTTTGGGTCACACTATGTAGTTCAGGCCGGCCTTGTGCTCACGTTGTAGCCCAAGCCAGCCTCGAACTCACGACGCTCCTCCTATCTCAGCCTCCCGAGTGCTGGGATTAAAGGCGTGCATAACCACGCCCAGCTTACAATTAGTCTTTGCTGTATTTATGGTGGTTTTTTTTTTCCCCATGAGATATTTTCACTTTGTTTTAAGTAGTGTTTTGCCATGTAGCTGAGGGTGACCTAAAATTCACAAACTTTCTGCCTCAGTCTCCTGAGTGCTATTCGCACATTTGTGTTTGTTGAATCAATCAGTTTTTCCTACTGTGGCCTGTGGGCTTTAAATCACACTTAGAAAAATCCTGTGCTCCCTTAAGACTGTCCAAGATGCTATATGAGGAACTTGTTCTTTGCTCCTACACTTCACTTCTATCTAGAATTTGCTATGATGCAGGAGGTGAGCATGGAATTAACTCTGCTTTTCTCAGATGGGTACATGGGGTACCAACCATGATGGGTGGCCTGCCTTTTTCCACTACAGTGCAGTTCCCTTCATCATATGAGGAATGAATGGTCAGCTATGACAGTTCTGGATTCCTAACATTCCTCATGACCTAGACACTTGTTTCTGTACCAGACTCCTGCTGTCTTAGGTTTCACATGATATCTTTCATTGTTTGGGAGCTTCTGTAACCTCTTATTGTTTACCAGATTTTTCTTGGTTATTCTGAGTTACCCAAGTTTTCTCAGTGAACCAAGAGTCTGTGTATCCAGTTAGTGAGCCTTTTGGTCTTTCTGGGGCTGGATGAAGTTAGCAGGCTGCCTGGGGAAGGACCTTCATGTGTGTTTGGCGGGTCTTCCTAATCGGAAACATGGTGTATGACTTCTCACTAATGCAAAGATTCTTTTGTCAGTAGTAGGGAGCAAAACTGCCTACCTACCGCTGGCTGCAGAACAAAAGAGCCTTCAATATGGGGAGGTTAATCTTGAATGGTTTTAACTCTTTCCATGTGTCCACCAGATTTCTATCAAGGAGAAATTTTACCTAAAAAAATGAGCAAATGTGCACACTCTTTGGATTGGCTACTTTTAAAATAAGATCGACTATATGTTGGTGAGCCTCTGGAGAAACTGGAAGCTTCCTACACTGCTGGTAGCCATGTGAAATGTTGCAGCTGCTGGGGAAAAGTCTGGCAGTTCCTCAAAAAATTAAACACAGCATTACCATTTGATCCAATGAATGCACCCCTGGGTAAATACCACAGGAATGAAAGGCAGGGCCCTGAGCACACTGTGTTCACAGTGGCAGTGCTCACACAGAGCTGTGGTGAGTGAGCAAGCACAGCATGGTGTATCCAGCTAGTGGAACACCATCTAGCCTCAGAAGACATGGAGTCCTGACACCTGCTCCATGCAGAGAGGGACCTGGAGAACATGAGCCCAGAGAATGCAGCCAGAGAAAATGCAGCCAAACAAAAACCCAAATTTCACTTACATGAATTTCCTATAAGATTCAAATCCATAGACAGAGAGAAAGTGGGTGGGGATTGTTAGAAGATAGGGGGAAGAGGAATGGGTAGTTGTTAAATGTTTAGTTTCATTTTGCAAAGTGAAAAATTTATGGATAATAATGTGAATGTATTTAACATTACTGAACTATAGACCTAAAAAATGGTTATACTGGATGTGGTAATGCACACCTGTAGTCCTAGCTACTTAGGAGGCTGAGGCAGGAGAATCTCTTGAGCCCACGAGTTTGAGGCCAGCGAAGGTGACAGTTAAGACCCTGTTTCAAAGGTGAAAATAAAAAAGCTAAGATGGGAAATTTTATGTTATATGCATTTCACTGTGCCTACAGAAGTGTGCATAGACCACCTTCTTGGTTAGATTGGAAGGTTTGTAAGGCTGGTGGGAAGGCTGCCCTCACTCAATGGTGCTGGTGTACTACACACACAGAAATTGTTCTCAGATGCCCTACTCCTCTAGTACAGCGAAGAGGCACAGCCTTTCTCAAGAAACTGTAAGTGAGGCTGGGAGTTTGGCTCAGTGGCTTAAGTGCCTGCCTGGCAGGCGTGAGGTTGTGAGTTCAATCCCTGGTGCCACAAAAAAAAAAAAAAAAAAAAAAAAAAAAAAAGAAAGAAAGAAAAGAAACTATAAGAGAAAGGCAGTGTCCCTATTCTTAAGCCTGGGTGCCTGAGTGTGTGGCCTGCATCTGCCAGCCCTGTACCTTCTTGGCAGCCAATAGCAGCTCCATGGCCTTCTCAAACTGCTTGTGCTCGATGCAGAAGTCTGAGCAGCGTGATAGGAGGGCAGGGTCTGACTTCTCGTCCAGGTCTTCTGCTATGAGCTGTAGGGCAGCAAACTGCTGGGTGGCAAAGGCCAGCTCCAGGGCCTTGGAGAAGTGACCAGCCTGTGGACAGTATAAAACTCTGAGTAGTTGCTCAGGCCCCAGGGGCCCAAGAATCCACCCTACTGGGTCTCTTGCAAAGGCAGGTGTCCCTCGTCTCTGCTAGACCTTTTGCCCTCCCCCTACTCAGGTTCCAGGGCCACAGACAGGAACTGCCTGCAGATTACATTACCTTGTGATACAGCATGACTGCCCTATCCATCTGGTCACCCTTCTCCTCATAGTATCGGGCTGCCTCTATCATATCCTCAGGGGAGCTCAACAGGGCCAAGTTCATTAGCTGATCGTCTAAGCCATTCTCCTGTAGGGGAAGAGGCAGGGTTCTGTGGGCAGTTCCTGCTTGGCACAATAGAGCCTACTTATGTTGGTGAATATATCAATGTACCTGGGTGAGAGTTCAGCTCCCTTTGGTTTGGTGTGTTGCCAGGTGATGTGTGCTACTGTGGTTTTGAATGAACACTATGTCTTTTTTTTTTTTTTTTTTTTTTTGAGACAGGGTCTTGCTATGCAGTTCAGGCTGGGCTTGAGCTCACTCTGTAGCCCAGGCTAGTCTCAAACTCACAATGATCCTCCTGCCTCAGCCTCTCGAGTGCTGGGATTACAGGTATGCGCCACCACACCTGGCTAAGCACTATGCCTTATTGACTGTAACCAGATGTATAGATACTTTTAGTTCTGTTTCATAGAGTACTATAAGAAATACATGACACAGGGTACCTTTCCAGAAATAAAAGACATTTTGGATGTTTTAGTAGTTTTATGAAGGGTCTGCCTATTTGCAAGCTCATGAGCAATGAGTCAACCTACTACTGTCTCAGGAGCCCTGAACAGTGCACATGTCCAGTGATGATTCAGTGCTTTGCAAACAATGTGAGATGGAAAAAGCAGGGATGGGAGGATAGACAGGGTGAGGAGTAAGCAGTGGAAACCAGTGGTGGTGCCTGAGTGTTTGCAGTATGATCCTCTCAATCTTGTGTTTGAAATGCTGTTAATAAAACCTTGAAAATGGCCAGGAGGTACCATCTGCCACCTGCCCCGGTGGCACTGCTAGGGACTGCCCTGAAGTACCTTGCACAGGCGGATGGCGTTGTTGAAGGCCTGTGCCCGTGCATAGAAGCGCACTGCCTGCTTCACATCCTCCTGGCTCTCGTATTGTCGTGCAAGGTGATATGATGCTGCCCAGTTTCCGGTCTCGTTGGCTATTTCAGCAGCCTGGAAAGACCAAAAGGACTCAGGAGGCCTAGTCTCTACTCAGTAGCCTTATTTTATTGGGTGGCAAGTCCTGTGGGATGTGCTTACCTTTGAAATGTTGCCCTGGAAGCAGTGAATACGGACCAAGGAGAAGTAGTCCTGAGCCAGTTCATAGTAGTGTAGTGCGGCGTCCATCTCTGCCTGACTCTCCAAGTACTGGGCCCACCACCTCCACAGTGTCCTGTGGGAGGGTCTCTTTCAGGGTATCCCTTCCACTGGAAATGATGCCCTTACTAACCCTCAGATTGACAAGCAAGATGCAAGAGACTGGCAGGGAAAAGCCCACGGCCTGAATGGGTCTGTGTCCAAATACGAGTGCTGGGAGCCAAGAGGATGTCTACCCGCATACTCACACAGGAAGCAGAAAGCAACACCCTGCGGGGCACCACAGCATGCCAGTGGAGTGCTGCCCCCCTGGGGACACTTACTTGTCCTTCATCTTATTGATGTAAAGTTCAAGGGATTGCAGGTCCTCTGAAAGCATCCTTGGTACCTCAAAGTGGTGGGTGTCCGACTTCTCATAGCTGTAAAGGAAGACCAGAAGACTTCATTCCTACCCATCTTGGACAAATCAAAGGCCATGTCACAGAAGCAGGTCAGGGAAGTGGCCTTCAGTGACTGCTCCTGGCCAGTGGCTCTGGAGCCTGTGTGTTGTGGCCAGGGACAGCATAGAAATCCAAATTGTGAGAGCAGACCTAAGCACAGTCTCTGTGAAGTGGCCCCTGTGTCCTTGCAGAGGCCTCCAGCTAAATCTTTGATAGTAGCTGATATGGCAGCAGAATGGCTGTTTTTCAGTTCTTCTGACACTGGCGCCAGGATGTGAGAAGGTTGTCTACATCTCTGGCTCTGTTCCACCCTGGAATCTATGGTCCCCTAGACAGCTCCCCACTGAGGAGGATGCTGGTCACCCTGAGAACCACACTGGCCACCTCAGTGAGGCACAGGGGCCAGGCCCACCCAACAGCCCCTGTATGGTCACTCACTAGCTGAGGGCCAGGCTGCAGTCACCATTGGCTTCTAGGTGCCTTGCATAGTTGTAGTAGGTGGTGCGCAGGTGCACGCGGTCATACTGCTCAGCCACCTCCACAGCTTTCTGCCATTGGCCAGAGGCCTGAAAGAACTTGTTCAGGAGGTCGTAACGCTTACATTTCTTGTACAGTTGCTCTGCATCCTCCTAAAAAGACAAGAGTGCATGGGTAATGGGGATTTGGAGAAAGACTGTTCTAGCAGGGAAGGTGACAGCCACCAGGTACCCTGTCATGGGTGCTGCTGTGCTTCAAAGCTCATGGCACATGAGAAGGTACTACCATGAACTCCTGAGAAAGGTACACAGTACACACCAAGAATATACGGACACTTCAGGGGCATGTGGACACCACACATAAGGCTACGTGTTCAAGACAAGGGCCACACAGCTACATGACATTCCTATTGCCTGGCTAGAGTGTGAGACCTATGAAACAGAGGTCTGTTGGAACCTGGGACTATCTCATGGGAGTCCCTGCCCCCTGCCATGTCTTCAAGGAACTCCTGTGCTTCCCCCACAGATGAGGCCCTCTGGGGAGTATCCACATTGGATGTGGGGGTGGCAGCCTACCCCATCCTCCTTGGGGTGGGAGTGTCTGTCCCTCACTGCACACATGTACAAGAAGCCAGATGATGCTGTGGCCTATGGCTGGGCCCCCAGCCTATGCCTCCTGGAGGTGTGTGACCCTTTGTGGATCTCACTAAGATGTATGCAGTGATCTCTGACAAACTGGTGGAAAGAGATCAATGGCTCAAGGTTTCCTCAGAGCCCTACCCCTCTGGCTTAGAGTTTAAGGGGTCTCTGTTTGCAATCCTTGGCCTGAGAAGCACCATCCCCCCACCTTGCCCCCCACCCCCAGTGGATGCACAGAGCACTGAGAAGCCCAGAAACCACCTCTACCCACCATCTTCCAGCCTCTACCCCCCATCTGCTGGCCCCCAAGTTCTCCTATCCTCTGCCCCAAACCCCAGCAGAAGGTCTGTACAGCAGCATCTGCCATTTTTTTCCCTGCAGCATCAGCTTCAGGGATTGTGGTGGGAATGTGCACCTTCCTTCTTCCACCTCCTGGGGCAGTATCTGTCCCACTCACCAGCATGCCCAGCTGTGCAGCCAGCATGGCCACTCTGGCCTCCGGCTCTGGCTCCTGCTCAGCCTCCCGCAGTGCTCGAGCCCCACGGGCATGGCCCATGTTCCCTAGGCACACTTTGGCAACGTCCAGCCGCTGGGTCTTCACACACATGCGTGCCATGTTCTCCCAGACAGCCTCACTGCAGAGAGAAGATGGCCCTGTAATGGTTCATTCCAGCACTCCAGTCCTCCACCCGCTTCTCCTTCAACAACCTGTCAATGTACAGGACTACCAAGGAGCTTATGGCACAAAATCCTGGTCTTAGCATTTAAACTCTTTTATATTTAAAAAAACAGAAACCCAAAGCTAGTCTTTCTTCTCCATCCTGAGATACTAGCTGAATGCATGAGGAAGGGCTGTGGGTATAAAACCAATGGTCTCTCACTGGCTCAGACAAAGCCATGCCCCTAGCCAAGATCCCATGAGACATCTGTCAACCGAAGGCACAAGGGTTCTCCAAGACATCACCGGTCCCAGAGATCTCAGCTAGTAATAGTACATGGGGTCCAGTATAAGTTCAGAATCTCGAGTGAAATTCTCAGTTTCATGCACAGCTCTGGTGGGTTCTACAGAACTCTATGTTCATGTACAGAACAGACAGTCTCTGCAGGTATGCTGGGGTTCATGGCTACCCTCCCAGGCCTGCTGTGCAAGCTGAGCATGTGAGGCACGTGCAGTTATTTCACCAATAGCACTGTTTTACTTTTTTGAGACAAGGTCTTGCCAAGTACTGTAGTTCAGACTGGCCTTAAACTCACTATGTGGCTCAGGCTAGACTCAAACTCATGGCAGTTCTCCTGCTTTCTGTCTCCCAAGTGCTGATATTATAGGCATGCGCCACCATGCTCAAGTAAGACTTATATTAACTTATATCCCTGAGGATCCATTGTGAGGGTTCTAGACAGGGAATGAAGCATGGCCTCCTCACCACCTCTCTGCATGTCTGCTTTCCTTTGCCTTGTCATGACAGTGAATGCTTTGTGTCCAATTACAGAAAAAGACCTACGGAAGCAGAGTGACCAGGGAACCGAGTAGGCAAAGCTGGTTGGCATTTGCCTTCTCTCTTACTGGCAGGCTGTTGCTGTCACCAGTATTTGCTCTCTAAGGAGATGAGAGACAGGAAGCCTGGAGACCTGGCTTGGTGTCACTGTATGCCCCTGGCCTTGTGTGACAAAGATCTGTCCCTGTCATTGAGATGCCCTGCTATTTGGACACACAGATCTCCACTGGGAATGAAAGTTTCCATCAAGTCAGGGTTCTGAAGAGCTTGCAGTGGAAATGCAGCCCCCAGCCAGGCAGACTGAGCTGGGATGGCCCCTCAAATACCAGGGCAGAACTGAGGCTTTGTGCACAAACTACAGGGAGGGTAGCACCCCTCTTTCAGCTGAGCCCAGACCTGCTGGAAGGGTCTACACCCAAAGAGATAGCTGCAAACTTCCTCCACAAAACCATGCTGTGCTCTCAGCAGCTGCCTCCTCCTGACCCAGGATGGTCTCAGCACCCCACGCAATTCCTGACATTCTTTTCCCACACAACTTGCTGAGAATGGGAACAGCTCTAACTCCAGTGTGGAGTTCTGGGCTTCGTGCATCTGATATGCATTCCAAGAAGCAGATCCCTTCCCCAGTCCTGTCCAAGTCTTGAGAATTTCCTGTTGTCTGAGCCAGTCTGTGGAAAGCAATCACATCTGCATTTCATCAGCTCCCAGGCACCTAAAATGAGAAGCAGATGCTGCTGCAGAGGAGGGAACAGCCTCAAGATGGTTCTGGTTTCTGGAAGAACCCAAGTTCTGCAGAAGTTCGGTTGGATATGTCCTGAGTCAGGATAGCAGGACACTGGGGAACTATCACCTGACGCTCTGCCTACAGCATACTTGCCACTGGTCAATGTCCCTGTTGCATCCCTCTTCTGGGTGATACTCTTTGTCTAAATGGGCAAAGATGCACATGGAGAAGCTGCAGTCAGACCACAAGGCACAACCAAAGCCAGCAAACAGAAGGGATAGGAAGGGAGCTTCACGGAGGACTGTAGGCCCCTGGCCTGGCTTCAGGTCTGCTGAGTGTGTGCCCTGTGCCAAGTGGTCACATGATAGTCTCAGATACTATTGAGGACAGCATTATACCTCAGGAAGGGTCCTTCCTAACTTAAATTCTGCTCTTGAGTTTGTTGCTCTCCAGTGCCCAGTCTCCCACACTAAGAGCAGAGGGACTTGGAGGCCTGATGGAGCCCATAGAAGTACAGGGAGGCCAACGCTGGTGGCTATGCACTGGGACATCCAGGGTCCTGCCACCTGGGGGTGTATGAAGATACCTCTGGCTACCCTCTATGAATGGAAGCCAGGCCCTGGCCTTTCCTGCCTCATCCCTCCCTCAGCTGCAAAAAGGATGAGTGGATTAGCCCAAGGGCTATCTCTGGGACAGTCTCACATCCTCCGGATTTTGAAACTCTGCTTGTTTCTCACTGAAAATTAGCCATATAAGACTAAATAAAGAAGGACTGGGGATATAGCTCAGCAGCATAAGTGCTTGCCTGGCAAGCGAGAAGTCATGAGTTCAACCCTGGTACCAAAAAAAAAAAAAAAAAAAAATGAATAAAGAGCCAGGCGTGGTGATGCATGCCTGTAATCACAGCACTCAGGAGGCTGAGGCAGAAAGGATACTGCAAGTTCAAGGCCAGCCTGGGCTACAAAGTGAGTTCAAAGCTAGCCTGAACTGCATAGCAAAACCCTGTCTCAAAAACAAAACAAAACAAACAAACAACAACAACAAAAACACTAAATAAAGAAGAATGATTTAATTAGGGAGGAAATTGATCTCTCCTAGTGGAAACTTATGGGAAAATTGGCATCTGCTGCATAGTGTGCTTAGGAACACTGAGTGTTGGAGACACTGCACTCTAAATATGCTTGTGGTGTGTGTGTGTGCTGGAATGACTTCAGATGTCCCACCCAAGGGTCTTCTGAGCCATGTGGTAAGCAGAAGGAAAATAGCACTGTGGTGCTCTGCACTCTTTGGCAAATTTCTAGAGCCAAGAACTTGATTGCAGAGAGGCTGGAACAAAAGAACACAACAGAACACCAGCTTCCTTGAAGAAGAGAAAATAGAAGTGTGCCAGATATCCACTACAACCTCCAGCAGGAAAGGTCCTAAAATATGTACATAAATACCCTCAGGGAATTGATGGACAGATGTTTCTCACAATCAAAGATTGGTCCATTGCTGATCAGAGACAGAATTCCAGCCTTTCAGGAACATAGACTTGTGCATGAGAAGCCTGACTTTACATGTGGATGCGTAAAGCCAACAAGTGAACAAGACAGTGACCCCAGATAAATGGGGGGCAGTGAGTTTCAGGTAGCCACCTGACCAGGCCTCAGCATGGCAGTGCACAAAGGCAGGAAAGGATCAGAAGGCTGTGTTGTAACAACCCAGGGCCCAGCTGGCAACAGAACTCTTAGTACCTGAATAACATCTTGGGTGCCTGCACTTGAGAACAGTGTAGTGGGATATGGTACCTGTGTCTTTGTTTATTAATATAGCTTCAGAGCCCTGGTAGGGTGGTAACCCTAGGTCAGCATCTCAGGAGATAGAACATAGAGCATCAAACTCTCCTGCAATGTCTATCCTGACACTGAAAGGTTCCGAGAATGGAGTCATTCCAGCTTTCAGTAGTTTAAGCTTTGCCTAGCAGACAACAGCACACTGGGCTACAGTCCTAGTTTCTTGTCTGGCCTCAAAGGAGTGAATGTCACAGCAGCAGTAAGTGTGCCTGGCCAGAAACCACATGTGCTCTGCCTCAGGACCTGCATGGTGCCCCACCCCTAGATGCCCAGAGTCCCCCTCCTTCGTGCCACCTCAAGGTCAACCCCAGCCAGTTCTTCAAAGGGGCTCCTGCCCTGTTGGGTCTGGGTATACTTGCTCCCTTCAGGCCTGTGATTTTCTGCTGGCAAGCAATAGCCTGCTAAGCAGAGCTTCTCGACTGTGCTCCACCCTCTCCCAGCACTCAAGTCCCCACTTGAAGGCAGAATCCCTGTGAGGAAGGGCTCTGGCACAACACAGGCTTGTGGCACCTACTGCATAGAAGGAATGCCTGGATGGCGGGCACCTAGTTCCACAGGATCCTGACTGCCTATGGTATCTGTGGCATCCTCAGGCTCCTAATCCAGCAGCTGACCAAGCTTAGAAGTTGACAGGTGAGCCAAGTGTCCCAGCTGGCATACCTGGCTTCTCCTCTGGGACAGGAAGGCAAGAAGGGGGTTTGGTGGGGGGTGGAGCAGGCCTGAGAAGTCTCCCCAGGCCTTTCCCATCAGGAAACACATCCTGTTAGTGTCTGGCTCTGTGGCAGGGCTGCTATTTGTTGCAGTTGGCTACGCCCTCCCCCTCACCAAAAACAGCCTCAAAAACAACCATTTCCTCTGGCTGAGAGACAGAGGGAAACTGGAGCTTACACACACACACACACACACACACACACACACACACACACACAACTTCCTTGCAGCAGGCACTCTGCTTTCCAGGACCTGCTGCTGGCGGTGGAGGCTCCAGCACGGGGCCCAGGCAGCACAGAGGTGGCTGAACCTGCACTGCTCTGGTGGCCCTGCTCAGAGAACCTTCCTCAGCAGGTTCTAAGGAGTGTGACGGGTCCAACTCCTACGCTGTGCTTTGCTTCTTGAGTTAGTTTCTGTTTTCCACTGCTGCAGGCAGAAGAGGTGCATGTTTGTGGCCTCCTTAGCTTCTGGTTCCCAGAAAGACGGCATACTCACAACTGGATTCTCGCCGGTGACCCGGTTTCTTCCCCAAGATGGGCCTCGCGGTGACTGGCTTCAACACAGGCCTGGCCTTACTCCAGGTGCAGGAGGGAGGATAAGGCAGGGCCATGAACGGCTCACCTGGATCAGTCCCATGGGCCTGTCCCTACACAGCTGCCGTCTGTGTGCCTGGTAGGAACTGTTACACTGCCTTTGAGAATGAGCGGTGATGTTCTCTAGCTGCCTCTAGTAACATCGTGGCTTTCCCTGGATGCAGAGCAGCTGACTGGGACTTGGGATTCTCGCCGAGATAAATGGACAGCACTGGCAGTCAGCTATGACTGTCCAGAAACTTGTGGCCATAGCTGTGCTGGTGGCCTTGGTTTCCCTCATCCTCAACAATGCAGCTGCCTTTACTCCCAACTGGGTGTACCAGACACTGGAAGATGGGCGCAAGCGCAGTGTGGGACTGTGGAGGTCCTGCTGGCTGGTGGACAGAGGCCGGGGTGGCCCTAGTCCTGGCGCCAGAACTGGGCAGGTGGACACACAGGACTGCGAGGTGCTGGGCTGGGGCTCGGAGTCGGCAGGTTTCCAGGAGTCTCGAGGCACTGTCAAACGTGAGTCTGCTTGTGTTTTTGTCACCTTCTGAGGGACTGGGTGAGGGGAGGCTCTGCCCAGGCCAGCAGGGGACAGGGAAGCTAGGTCCCACGCCCACCTTTACACTGGTAAGCAAGGCTGCATGCTTTTTTCTGCTCAGCCCAGACTGCCTCTGTATACTCTTGCAGGAAAGTCACCTTACATTGTGGGGGCTTTCTGATGTTATACACAGCTAAAGGATGGGCAAATAAGCAAATCAAGGGAAGATTCTCCTTGGCTGAAAATAAATATTAGATAAGCAAACACAAAAGAGTAAGAATATGTGACTGAGTCTGACTTCATGCCCATGGTGGTCAGGGATTTTAGGGATCTGAGCATGGAGACTGCTGTGGACTAACAGTGGCTGAGATGTATAGAAAGGGACCAAGGAAAGTTGGTTGATAGCAGTGGGCAAAGTGTCTTCTTTACTGTTCTAAGGTCTGTTTACAATCCTGGAAGCTGGACATTTGACTTTAAGTTAGGTTTGAAGGCACAAATATGAAGACACTTGCTACCTAATATATAACCTGAGACAGCCACATTTACTGACATGAAGTTCTCCCCAGATAATGGCTCTTTAAAACTGCTTATGGCAGCCTGACTTATAGGCACCCTAGTCCTGTTGAAGAACACAAGTCTCAAGGTCAGGGTGCTCCTGTGCTGAAGGCAACACTGCTCTTTAAGAAACATGAGGCTTAGAAGAGGTGTCTTTTCTGTGCTGAGGGAATCCTGGCCATTCTGGAGTAATGTGCTGCATATGACTGACACCTGGCAGCCCTGCCCTTGTCCTTGGAGCTTGGGTTGGGGACCATCACTCCCATTTCACAGGCAAAGAAATAGAGGTGAGCAAAAGGACTGATAGGCCTCCTCCCTTGTCCTCCACAGACAGGGGGCAATAACCTTTTTTTGAGAAAGATCTAAGCATATGAACATTTCCACAAACTATCAGAACTCAGTGTATGGTGGGAGGCTGGATAAACAGAGCTGAACTTGGGTCTCTATGTGATGAGTCAGCAGAGAGCCCTTTCTCTGAATTTTATGATTATTTTGACTAAGAAGGAAGCCAGGAACCCCATGGTTCTGTGCCTAAGCCTCTCTTACGGGCTTCAGTTTTGCACAGCCCTGGAGGCCTTGGTGATCAGTAGGCCAGGACACGGCCTTAGGACTTTCTCTGTGCTCTGGGTCCAGCAATGGCCCACCTTGTGGGAGAGTCCCAGTCAGGCTCAGCTGTGTCCTGGGCCTCAAGGCCTCCTGATGGCCCACATGTTTCCTGGCAGCGGAAAATATGGCACTAGTTCACTCTCCCTAAAGTCATAGGGGAGGTGGTGTAGCCCTAGAGCATCTTGTGTAGCTGTCCATTCCCCCTTCTATGGTCTGTCACTACAGGCCAGTGGGATACACAGGGCCCCTCATGGCTTCTTCCAGCCTGTGTCCCTGTGATCACATGGTGGCCTTGGCTGTTCCATGTATCCTGCTCACCTGCCTGCCTGAAGTCCTTCAAGCTCCCCCTGTCCTGAGTCTGCTGCCCTGCCCCAAACATCTCATAAGCTTCTAGGGTAATTCTTTAAGTACATTTCTGCAGTTAATATGGCATTTGCAGGTGACAGACCCTCAATGAATTTAAACTACAACTATTTGTTCAAACAATGGAAATGACACTGAAAGCTTCTTGGGAATGATAGATGGGACAGAACTTAGGGAAACAAGCTAAATGGATAATTTTGGTTGCTGACAAAACTAACAAATAGTGAGACTGAAATACCATATGAACAGGTAGCCATAAGTCAACATTTCCTGTGAAGAAACTGCAGATCCTAATCCATGGGCTTGGGTCATGGGCTGTGTGGCTCTGTGTCAGTGGTCTCAAGGGGGAGGCAACGATATCAATTCTTCCTATCTTCTCCCCTCAATGAAGTTTGCTCCTTCTGGTGCCAAATACTCCAAAGTAGACTGACATGTTGCTCTCAGCATTGAAACCTCCTCCCAGCTTAGTGATAAACCTACTGTTCTAATCTACATGCTCTCATGTGCCCAGCATGACAGACGGCCAGTTTCCTACTGCTGCCTTAAATCATGTCTGTGGTCAGCAACAACAGCACTCATGTAACAGCTCCCCTGTACAGCCCAAGCGGGTCTTGAAATCATCCTTCCAAGAGGAGAAATGCTTGAATATACTGCCTGGACAGGGAGTCTGCTCAGGGCTAACATCCTCCGTCACGTGGAGCTGTGGATCTTTGTAAAATGCTCTAACACACATGGCTAACATGTCAGTCGGTGTGGCAGGGCTCTGCATTTCCTCACAATTTCATCCTGAGAACCAGTCTAGGGCACAGTGAGAGTATAGGACAGGTCACATAGTGTACACTGTGTATTTCATGGGCATGATGATATCCTTCGAGTCTCCAGACATCACTATAGACCACCTGGAAGGGACATTTGCTGCTCTCTGTGCCCTGTGGTCCTTCCTAAGGGACAGGGCACAAGCACGTGGGCCACTTCATGATTCTCTGAACTCTGATAGAGTGCTCTGTGCTATTAGGTATTCTGAGTGTGCTGGGTCAAGGGCCATGGGGTAGGTCCAATACTTGTCTAGGTCCAGGCCCTGTGCTACTCACATTACCCTCGCTATGGCCTGAGGGGGGGGCAGTTTTCTACCATTGTACACCCTGTGGCCATCCAGGCTTTTATCACTGGCCAGGGACTCTCTTCATTATGAGGAGTGGGGGACTAGAAATGTGGGGTCCACCTGACTACCTGAGTCCAGAGTTGGTCTCACTCTCTGGTCTTCATTTTCTGTCATCTTTCACATTCATTCTGTGATCTATAGTTCATGCATTCTGCCAGACACCCAAAGACCCAGGCCAAGCAAGAACAGACGAACATATAATTGAGCCTCGGGGCAAATGAGCTTCACTCCAGCACTCCCTCAGAGGGAGCCCCCACTCCTGCTCTCAGAAGACCCAAACATCTTCACATATCCTTGTGCCATGCAGGACATCAACTACTCCTGACCAGACAGGTTGGTTGGGTGGACATTTGGCTTGACCTTCTGCATGGCCAGATACTCTGCCACATTCTCACAGGGACCATCTGGGGTACACAGGAATAGACGAAGGGCCCAGTGGCCCTTTTGGGAGGATGGGATTGGGGCTGAGAGGGAAGATTCCATGCAGAGCATTTGCTTTTCAAGCAGCATAGTACTCTGTAAATGGTCCCTGTAGTGATCCATAGGTAGGGGACCACATGGGGGGGCCTATGAGATAGCCTGGTTCTCTGAGTGTCTGCCACAACCTGTAGCACAGTACTGCATGCTTGAAGCAGCCAGGAAAGCAGGAAAGTCAGACAAAGAGAAAGAGGACGATAGGAGGTCAGGGCCATGGGCAGAAGGACAGGCCAGGGGCTGGTCTGAGCTGCCTTCCTGGCTCTGGGAGCAGTCTTCTGGCCTCCCTGAATCACACACCATGCCCCGAGGCCCTCATACCACTCTTCTGGCCAGCCCAGTCCTTCCTTATTTATTCAGGCTTCTCCTGGCCTTGTAGGAAGAGCTTGGAATGCCAGTTTGGCTGTTCCTGTACTGTCAACACTCTACACATTTTAACACCTCTCCAATTCTACCATCTTTTAGAGTAGCAGAATCTCTGGAGGGTCATATAAATGGCAAAAGTGACTATAAAGAATGTTAAGTGTACAATTATGGAGCATCATGAAGAACATCAACCTTCATGTTATGGTCACACATGATTTTCCAGATTGTACTGGAGTCTTTGGGCACACAGTCCTAATATGCAGACAGGGCCACCTACAGACTTGAAAGTCTGGATTGGGCCTCCTGTATGTAGCATGTGGTTACTGGTCAGAGCTGGCTGGGAAGCAGTGTAAGCAGCCAAGAAAAATCTGATAAACTGACCTAACCCCCAACTGTCCTGGTTTCCTCAGTCTTATAGATGAGGGCTTTTTGGCCTCAGTTCCCCACATCCCGTGCCTCAGTGAGACATACAGTGCTGCGTGTGAGTCCCACGCCACAAGGCTGTCACACCACAGCTCAAGGAACATTCCTACCATCCTTTACATTTCTAGTCCTTCGCCCTCCACTCCTCTCTTCATACCATTCTGGATCCCAGTGCCACCCTTATCTATTAGGTGTGCCTGATCCAGGGAGGATGGGCTCACCTGACAGCTATGTGCTAGGAGCCTCTTGACCATCAGACCAGTCTCTTCTCGGCCTGTCTGTGTCACCTCTTTCTAAAGTATCACACAGGTGTGCTAGGGTCTCCAGCAAGCTTAAGTTTCATGGTTACTCTGAAGATGAAGCCTGCTGGTGGCTGCCAGCTTTACTAAAGGGGAGAGAGGCAATGCCATGATCCTCCAGCAAAGCAAGAGGGTCCAATAAGTGGTGACTGCTGTCCTATCCAGAAGCTCCATCTTTATCTGGTGGCATACCTGTTGGGTCACTGTGTATGGATTGCTGTCTAGCAGTTTGGGGGCCTCATGTATACATGTGGCTCTTTTGTTATCTTGCTTGTTTTCTTCAGATAGGGTCTCTCTGTAGTCCAAACTACCGGATAGCTGGCCTCAAATTTCAGATTCTCTTGCCTTAGCTTCCAGTGTATCGGGGTTATAGCCATGTGTCACCATACCCAAATCACACAGCTCTTATATATGCAGTATATGCATAAGGTCTACTGGCCTCAGTGCTGGTTATATTACCACCAAGCTGGAATGGGCATGCTGGAAAAGCTTAGGATATGGGAATGGCCCTTCAAGCTCCAAATGACAAGGAGACAGCATAGAGGAAGCATCTCAAAATACAATGGGCAGAACAGGCAAACTCTTGGTGGCGGGAAGTAGCACAAAACTCATGAAAGATTGGGACTCCACAACCTAACTATAGACAAGATGGTGAGAAGCATGAGTCAGTGACCTAATTTTGACTGAAGGGGGTACCTATAGGGCCTTGGGCAGAGACAATGGTCCCATGGCACAGGGCCCCATGAGCATGTCCCTGTTCTATTCATGTAGGGTGGTAACTTTCCTAATGCTAGTTTAGTGGTCTAAGAAAGACCTGAAGGAAAAGAGGCCATACTTCAGTGGGGCTTTAAATAAATTTTCAGTTTTCATGCCCCTGCTCACCCAGTACATAGTTGTTTCTCCTGCAGTTTCTCTTAGTGATTTGAGTAGTGAGGAAGGCCCTGGACATAGCTGCTCACAAGAGCAAAGCTGAGGCCAGTAAGTGAGCAGACATCTCTGGCCAGCTGAAAGACACTCCTGAGGCCTGGGGGCTCTTACCTTGAGGCCTGCATATCTTCTTCTTCTTTTTTTATTTTTATTTTTTTGTTTTTTTGAGACGGTCTTGCTATGCAGTATAGGCTGGCCTTGAACTCAGTATGTAGCCCAGGTTGGCCTAAAATTTACAACAATCCGCATGCCACAGCCTTCTGAGTGCTGGGATTACAGGTTCGCGCTATCACACCTGGAAAGGCCTGCATATCTTTTCTTTACAATACATGTAACTTCTTTATTAAAATTTTGCATTTGCTTTCCGATGCCTTTAAACTTTTTACCTGTTTTTTAGTCATTTGCTTTCTTTTTAAACATTTTTTTATTTTAAAAAGCAAAACATAAAAAGGGTAGAATACAGAATGTTTTTTAAAAAAGTAAGAAATCAACACTAGTCAACATATTGCATATTGTTATCTTAGAAGTAGCTGTTCAAGTTACAAGATCTAGGTGTAAAAAATGATCAATCAAATAATGACAATACAAACTATTCTTTTTGATGCACTAACAGAATTAGTAGTATAGTTATCTATCTTGCACACTTACACATACATAGTTATATATATATACCTACATACACATAATCTTTTCCTTTCTTTCATCTCTCCTTTCCTCTATCCCAGCTGTTCTTTAATTTTGAGCACTTTGTTTCCCTTTCATTATTACAATATCTACTGTACATTTTGGATCTTATTACTTTTTCAGTTTTTTATTATTATTATTAATTTTTTACACTAGAGAGACAATACGATATTTACAAATGTGAGTCTGATTTATTTCACTTATGAGTATAGTCTCAAGTTGTCTCCATTTACCTATAAAAGCCTCAAGATCATCCTTTTTTATAGCTGAGTACTGCATATCTTCTTGCAGCTTTATCCCACTCTAGGTGGTAATCCATCAGCCTGAGGGTCTGTCTTTGGTGTGCAGGTGACGGGAGCCAGAGGCTTGGCAATGGGAGAGACAGTAGATGAACAGAGACAGTAAGTGAGCAGAGTTGCCTGCTGTGTGCACAGGATACAGGGTCTAGCACAAGATGGGAGGAGAGGCCAATGCTGAGCTGAGAGCGTTGTCTGTCAACACACACACTGAATTTCAATAAACAGGTAGAACCCTATAGAACTGTTGATACTGGCAATAGCAGTTCAAAATAACCCCTCATGCCAGATGAAGTGGCACACGCCTGTAATTTCAGCTACTCAGGAGGTTGAAGCAAGGGATCAGAAGTTTAAAGCTAGCCTGGCAACTCAGTGAAATCCTATCTCAAAATCAAAAAATAAAAAGGGCTGGGGATATAGCTAAGTGAAGGAATGACCCTGAGCTCCATCCCCAGCACCACACACCCACACCCATACCCATACAAGTAACCCTCCCAACCACTTAGGAGCTCACAATGGTGAAGTGACCTGCCTCCTCCATGCACTGAAAACTATCACTTATGGCCAAGTTTGACACACTCATCCACCCATGTTTGAGTAGACCACTGTCAACTTGCTCCCACCACCTCTGACTTTCCATCAGTGCTCTGTGAAGAGCAGGATGAGTACCTAACAGGTCTCTGGCAGCAGGGCCTTTCTTGCTGGCCCTACTCAGGCATAAAAACTGCATGAGCCCTGGTCAATGAGACTGGGTCAGGCTCTGTGCCCTCCTGGCCCAATTTCAGCCAGAATGACAATCAGTGATCATCCAAAAGAAAAGTTCTTTAGGACTCTAAGATTTTGCTTGTTCTTGCTTGGTTCTTACATGTGATGCTGACAGTTTCAGTTGTCTAATTTTAAAGATCAATTGTCCATTTCTCTTTCAAACTTTTGGAAGAGTACCGAGAAACCTCCAAGCTAGCATTTTGAAAAGAGTTACTATTTTCAACAATTTAACTTTGTGAATCAGAACCTCTTAATTACTGCTCAACCACAAGAAGTATGAACACTCAGGTCATTCGAAACATGCACATCTCCTATTGGCCCTCTGTGCTCAATAGACTTGTCATAGATTTGGGAATAAACTGGAGCCTACAAAGGCCACCAAAGCTTTGTGCAGGCTTCTGTACAGCGTACTAATGGCAGAGAGCAAGTTTGTCAGCCAGACCTGCAACCAGCCACCCCTGAAGGCAGGGCTCTCCCACTTCAGTTCACCTACCCTCAGCTCATGGTTCTCCTGCAGGGAGGATAGGGTGGGGGTGAAGAGCAAAGAAGAAGATAGGGCGAAGCTTAGTAACTAATCTGGCTGCAGGAGGTTAACAAGAGTGGGGATAGGTACTGATTTTAGCAGACCTGGGTTCAGCCCCTGCTCAGTCCCTTGCTGACTGTAAGAGGCCCAGACAAGTCATTTAATGTCGAAGGTCCAAGTCCTTAGCCTATAAGGAAGGAGAGGAAACAGCATGGAACTCTCAGGACCCAGAAAGGCTAGCTTGGGAGATAGCCACGGCAGGCCCCGAGGGACACATGGAGCAGGGAACCCTACACTGTCAACATTGACCCCCTTTCCCATTTTCAATTCACTTTGTAATGGATTGAAGAAATCACAGAGACAGGCCAAACCCCAGCGGGGTTGTGAGAAGCCCCTATAGGCCAGAGAAGTTCACAGACAGTACCAGGCCTGAGGGGGTGTGTGTGAAGTGCTCCCAGAAGGTTCTGCCCAGAGAAAGCCTAGCAGAGACCCAGAAGAGGAATGGGCCATCTTGGAGAGGGGAGGCAGGGCCTGCCCTCACTCACCACCTGTTTCCCTTCCTTCTTGCTCCACAGTACAGTTTGACATGATGCGTGCCTGCAACCTGGTGGCCACAGCAGCGCTGGCTGTAGGTCAGCTCACCTTTGTCCTGGGGCTGACGGGCCTGACTCTGATGTCACCTGAGTCCCAGTGCTGGGAGGAGGCCATGGCTGCTGCATTCCAGTTGGCAAGTAAGTATCCTGGGTGGTCACAGTGGCTGGCAGGCCTGCTGGGACCTCCTGGCATTATGGGGTGGCTTGAAGGGAATCTGAAGGCTGTCCCTCTAAACATTGCCACAGACAGGTCCCATGTGTCATACCCATTGCTAAAGGTAAATCAAGGGAGAAACAGGAACCCAAGGCCTAGCAGCTTGAGAATGTGACCACCTGGCTTTGGATCTGCCCCACCCCTTTCCATTTGAAAAGAAGCTCTAGTCACTAGGGTGACCTGCTTTGCTTTTCCAAGCCTTTTGGGATCATCCCAACTTGCCCTTCTACTGTCCCTGTAGGGCAGCTGGCAGAGTCAGTCTGTGCTGGGCAGAGGTGGGAGACCCCAGCCTTTTGCTTTCCCCCAACAGCCAAGGCATGGCACGGAGGTCAGAGTGTAGGCTCTGCTGTAAGCGTGGTTTCTAGGGGTTCTAGCTAGGGCCAGTGCAGGTCCTTCTTAGGAGTAATACAAGATAAAGTGAGGAGAATATACTTCCCAAGAGTAGAGAAGGTGCAGGTATACATCCATTCTCCTATCCTGGCTGTTAACACAGATACAACCGTAACTTGACCTCCCTGAGTCCAGGGGTGAAGGGATCTAGGTAAGTCCAGGAAGCCCAGGTTTGAGCAGCATTTGGTCACTAAGAGCAGAGCCTCCTCTAAACACTGGGCCTGCAACACCCTTCCCACTGTTGGGGTGGGACCTCCTATGGGCAAAATGGGACAGAGCAGAACACTGTGCTGTTTTTAAATGCAGACAGTGGCAGCACTGTCAGAAACGATCCATGAATTTGTTCTAGGAAGGTCTGGACAAGTACTGGAAACCACAGCAGCTATCCACCTGTGACGCCCAATGACAGAGGGTCTCTGTCTATCCTGTGGGCTCAAAGGTTCATGGTCAACTGGGAGAAGTGGGAAGTTTGTGCTGCTCACTGGGGGCAAGCCAGCTTTTGGTCTGTGGACAGCTCTTGGTCTGGTCAATGGGGCTAGAGTGTAGAAAGCCTTTTTTTCATGGTGCACAACAGCAGTCTCTCCCAGTGTCAAATGCATGGTTCCAACAGAGGAAACGGCAGGAAGTCTGAAGTGAATCATTCTAGGAATAATGGGTCCTGGGCACTTGTATTTCTTGGGAAATGCAATTTTCAGAATGGGGCTGACAGGTATTCATGTGCTGGGAAGCGCCCTGATGGGAGTCAGGAAATTGGCCTCCTGAACACTATGAATAGAATGCAGTGTTGTCCTGGGCAAGTCACTTCCCAAAGCCTGGTCAGAGGAGGGAGGGGATATCCTCAAGTCCTGGTGGAAGAGCAGGGGTTGGTGGTAAGAGATGTGGAACCACATCTTAGTGGATGTGAACTTGGGCAAATCCCTAAAACAACTGCAGAATGGAATCATTTCTGCCTGCTTTGACTGGCTCTGAGAAATAGTGAAATATATGAAATGTGAGAGAGGATTAATTCTGCCTTCTTTCCTCCACAACTGAGGGTAAGAACACAAACATTCCAAATGACAGGACATGCTTAGGAAAGTTACTCACTTTGCCCTCCGCTGACTTAGGGACATAAAACAGAAACAGTTTTCCTTATTCTTTTTTTTTTTTTTTTTTTGGTACCAGGAATTGAATTCAGGACCTTGTGCTTGCCAGGCAGGCACTGAACTATATCCCTGGCCCTCCTTATTCTTAATGAAGCCTAGCATTAAGCCTTCTCATTTTGCCATTTAAAAACAGCATGTGCAATTATCTGAAATTCCATCCTGTCAAGAAGGAAATGGAAGATTTTAAAAAGACGATTGGAACTGGGAGTGGTGGCACAGCATGTGTAATTCTAGCACTCAGGAGGCTGAGGCAGGAGGATTGCTGTGAGTTTGAAATCAGTCTGGGTTCATACTGAGTTCAAGGCCAGCTTGAACTACATAGTGGGACACTGTCTCAAACAAACAAACAAACAAACAAAATGTCATTGGAAAAGTTATTATTATCTTTGGAGACAGGGTCTCCCTATGTAGTTTAGGTTGGCCTTGGCTTCACTATGTAGTTCAAGACTGACCTTGAACTTGTGGTGATCCTCCCGGTTCAGCCTCCTGAGTGCTGGGACAAGTGTGCAGCATTATACCTGGCAAAAGTTATGTTTAAAAAGACATTTTAGTGGTACAAAAAAAGCAACAGTTCTTGACTGTGAAAATAACTGTTTAGCAGGATAATTAATTTGATCACTGTATTTCTTAGTATGTCTCTCTGAGACTCTAGAGCTACTTCAAGTGTTATGGGTCTGGCATGTCAGGATGGACAGCCTGCCTCCAGGAAATTTGTTCCAGGAGAATAGAATGTTGCTCTCAAATAATGTAATTTTTAAAAATCAACAATGGAGCCGGGCGTGGTGGCGCACGCCTTTAATCCCAGCACTCGGGAGGCTGAGGTAGGTGGAGCGTTGTGAGTTCGAGGCCCGCTTGGGCTACAACGCGAGCGCAAGGCTGGCCTGAGCTACACAGTGCGACCCTGCCTCAAAAAACCAGGGCCGGGAGTTTGGCTCAGTGCCTTAAGCGCCTGCCCTGGCAGGCGTGAGGCTGTGAGTTCGATCCCTGGTGCCGCAAAAAAAAAATAAATAAATAAAAAATAAAAAAAAAATAAAAATCAACAATGGGAAAAAGCCCTCCATGAACAATGACTTGTTTTTTAGTAGGTCTAGGGTGGAAGCACTAAAGGCTTCTTAGGGCCCTATCCTGCTCTGTGTGAGGGGGAATCCAAGGATATCAGACCCCATCTCTGAGTATTTCCAGGCCAGCATGACTTCTGAAAAGCTTGGACCAGTCTCTGTTCAAAAACCCTTAGACAGGTGGAGGCCAGTGGAAAAATCCAGAGCCCTGAGCAGTGGGCCTGGGTGATTCAGCTAGCTTCTTTTGCCTTCTTGTGCTGCCTTGCTTCTCAGTGTCTGACCATCACCCACAGGTCTGTTTTGCCCAAAAAGGAAATGCATTTGGCCTGTTTAGACTCATTTCATTGACAAACAGTACAGAGAACGGCTATGTGCCTTTCTTCTATCACACTGCTAATTTTAGCACTGGGTTTTTTCCTGTGCTTGGGTCTGTTTTAAAGCCAGAGAGAGACTATGGGGCGCCAGGATGTCCTGTCACAGGACGAGGAAACGCCTGCTATTACCTGTTGTCAAGCAAACCTCGAGTCCTAGTGCTGGGGTGAGATGGGCTGGCAAGGAAAGAAAAGATGCTAATGAAAAGAGGAAGGGAAAGTACAGGGAACGAATGGAGAAGGCTCAAAAAACCTGGAGGCTATCAAGAGGAGCAATAAACTGAGAGGCAGCCTCTTTGCTTGCCCTACAGTGAGGTGGGGGCCTGTGTTTATACTCATTTCTTCACTCCATTACTATTTTTAGGCATCAGTGCCATGTTTAGGAGCCCCTTGGGTTGGTAAAAGACCCGTCCCTCTACCCTGAAGGTAATCAGCTCCAAGAGACCACAGAAAGCTACTATTAGTATGGGTATGAAACATGAACATCTGGTGTCACATGGTTTACCAGACACATTCAGTTGGCACATGCAGTGCTATTACCAATTTTTGTTTTCTTGCAGGATTTTCCAAATCTACTTTTATTTTACCCTTTGGAAAAATTTCTTTCTGTCACTTATCTACCTGCCTCTCACACACTGGACACCTCTGTAAAAACCTGCACTGTTCTTAGGAAGGAGGCACATTCTGTCACTTATCTACCTGCCTCTCACACACTGGACACCTCTGTAAAAACCTGCACTGTTCTTAGGAAGGAGGCACATTGTGTATGAAGAAAGCAGGCTTGAGATGTGCAAGCTCAATGCAAGCAGAGGAGCTGCTGCTACAGTCCTCAGGAGACAGAAGCTATACTTCTGACAGTATTTCAGTTGTCATGCAGCAATGCCATACCAGTCTCCTTGCTCTCTTCCCACCTTTTTCCTTCTTCCTCCTCCTTTCTTGGCTGTGGTACCACAGCAGGCAAACAATGCCCATTTTCCTATTCTCTCCTTCCTTTTCTGGTTTGATTGGTCCATCAGTCAATTCATTGGCCCACACAGATGCAACACACAAAAGCCCAACAGTGGTATCACTACCCATATGTCCACCACCCAAGTGGGAGGATATGATATGAATGAATGGACCTGCCAGTATGGGCAACCATGGGGGCTGGCTCCCTCCTTCCTGCCTCCAAGCCCCCCAGTATGAGTAGATGATCATGCAGGCCCTGCCATCTAGGCCTTTGTGTCATCTCCTGGCCTCTTCACATGGGGATGTTGTATAGTACAGGCCTTATCTGTATCAGAGTACGTACCTTCCACTGGGTTTTCTCTGTGGGATTTTTTCTACCTTCTCTGTTCTCTTCCTTTCGCTTTCTGAGGGCCTCTTTTCTTGGCTGTACTCTGCCCCCTCCTTTTTTTTTTTTTTTTTTTTTTTTTGAGACAGGGTCCTGCTCTGTAGTTTAGGCTTGTCTTGAACTTGCAGTGATCCTCCTGCCCCAGCCTCCCAAATGCTGGGATTACAGGCATGTACCACTGGCTGCTTTATTCTTTTGTGGTCTCTGGTCTTGCTGATTTGTGCACAAGGCATAGAGAGGGAAAGGATTACTGAATGGGTCAAGATGAGTGGCTTGGGAAAACAGCAAGTGGGTTCTAGTGTCTGTCCTTACACTGCCACCACATAGCACCTAGAACAAGGAAGGGAGCTAGGGTGTATCCCCATCAGGCTGGCTCACAAGTTACTCTGCTTTTCATGTCTCCTGGGGACATTCTCAGCTCTCTCAGGTGTGTCCAGGCTATAGCACTGCTCAGGAGCAGATGGCCTGGGTTCTGTACCTGATATTTTCCTTGTCTGCCACAAGTCTCTGGATGTCTTCTGTCCCTCATGCTATCTGCACGTGCAATGGAGTATGAGACCCCAACTTACAGGTGCACTATCTTGTGATTCTTGCTGGTGCTTTCACTCTGACCCTACCTTGCAGACCTGCTGGGTGATGCCTATAGTGAGGACCCAGGGCCCCAGTGCAGAACCCAGGCTCTTCCACTATGCACCCTGGGTGGGCAAACTGTTCTTGGAAGAACTCTGGGCTTCATATGTCCTTGGAGTGTCTCTCCTGCTTGCTCCTCTAGTCTTCATACGAGAGCCCTGGCCTTGCTGCATGCTACCCAGGACTGACCCATAGGTAAGTCTTGGATAGGACAATGTAGTAACTATGCAGAGCTCTGTACTTGGCTTAAGTCACATCTTCAATGGAGTCCAGCAGAAGAGCATGCACTGGGGTCAAGTTGGTGAGACCATCCCTTGATCTTTGGTCAGTGCCTGCATGGCATCCTCCATCAGCCTCTGGGAAGGACTATGGCATCATCCTGATACAGCACAGGGCTCAGCACTGTCCCTTTTCCCCTGGAAGCCTTAGAGTTGGGAGCTAGAGTCCGGGCAGAACAGAGCAACTATGTGACTCTGAAAGTCATGCTTCTAACCTGCTTCCTCGCCTAAGAAAAAAAAAAGAAAGAAAGAAAGAAAGAAATCCCCTTTTTTATCCTCATTATCATTATAATTCATATAACTCATTCTTAAACCTTTTTGGAAAATAGTAGTGAATAGCTAGAAAAAAAAAAAAGTCCTGAGCTGAATGCAAAGCACCAATCCATCTCTGTATGTCCAGGGACATCCTGAAGACAGCTGGTACATAACAGTTGACTATCTCATGTTCTACCTTGAGCTGCTTTTGTGGTGGCATCTAGGTCTTTCTCTCCTCTTACAGCAGGTATCCTTCTATGGAAGCTAACCAACAGATCCAGGCCTTTTGTAATACACAGCTTTGTTTTCCCAAACTAGTGAACTTACACTTGTCCATTTCTGACTACCCATGCCTCCATTTCTGTAACTTGGTCCCCGTGGAAGCCCACTGTAAGGTGCAGTGTTCACTGTACATGCTCAGCAGCTGATGGACATAAATGGTTACCAAGCCTGCTCTGACATTGGACTCTAAGTTGCTATCTCTTGGTTCAGTCAGCATGGAAGCTGCTCAAAAGTTGCTATAAGCCTAACCCAGATTTATGCTCACTAGTGTCCTTCTTCTTCCTTTGGAATCATTTTTTATGATATCAAAACTTACATTTACAGTTAGCTTATACCCCTGAAGATGCTGATGTTATCAATCCTCAAAAGGTCAGTAGGGTCAATAAGCACCTATTGACTCAGCATCTCAGGTGCTGGTGGGGATTTTTTTTTATACCAGGGATTGAATCTAAGGCCTTTATACTGAGCTGTATCTCCCAGTTTCCCTTCTAAAAAACTTTTTAAAAAAATTTTTTGAGACAGAGTCTTGTTAGGTTGCTACGTTGCTTAAACTAGGCTCAAACTTGTAATTCTCTTGTTTCAATTTCCCAGAGTGCAGGAATTACAGGTGTGTACCATCATGACTGGTGCTGGAAGGGAGTTATCTGCTGTTTTCTTAGACTTGGAGATCTTGTCAGGGGAAAATATAATTTTTAGTTAAGACTTTACCGGGTCTGGGAAATTCAGTTTTCTATCTTTTTTACCTAGTCCCCAACCATCACTGTACATCCCAACCACACCTGTTCATCTCCTCTTCCCTTCCTCCTTCTCCAACTGAGACCACTTGGGAGCTTCTAGCCCTGGTAGAAGCACAAGACCCCCTCACCCCAAATCTCCCTTCACAGAGAATCATTTGGGTCACTACCATCCTGCTGCAGACAAATGCCACAGTGGTGTCTGAGATAGTATTCTCTTTAAAATCTACACAGGTCTAAATTACAGGCACCTTGCTTGCTGGTTTGCAGCCGTAAGAGAGTATCAGAGTCAGTTCCAGGTCTTTCCTCTAATTCCACCTGCATGTACATTTCACAGTCATTCCAAAAGGAAGACCTTGTGACAGAAGCCACAGCCCCAGGAAATAGGCAGGAAGGAAAAGAGAGAGGAAAGGGACATGCTCTGGCTGTGCTGTAACTCACACCGCCCGCGGCTGGCCAGCTCACAGGAAGAGGCTGTTTGCTTTGGCAACACAACTTCATGAAGATGGAATCAATCCCATGTGCAGACTTTAGTGTCTGCTGAAGTTCTTCTCTTAGATTTGTTTCTGGACAAACTGATTACATCACTGAAAAGTTTTGGAAGAAAAGTCCTCAGGACAAAGGACGCTGAGGGAAAAGAGAATCTCACACTGGAGGCAGTATCAAAAGTAGGAAACTCTGAGTTGAGGACCAGTTTCAGCCCCCTGGTCTATCTTCTTCCAGCCCTTCCTGTCTCTCCCAAGCAGAGAAGGTCCTGAAAGTCAACGCAAACATCATTTCAGGATGATGTCCATAGAACAGTTTGATCAGTGTTAGGAGATCCAGATTAGTGACACTGGAAGTCTGTGTAGCCATACACATCTGTTTTCCTGTGCTTTTTACTCCTGACATGTGGAACACAGGGAGGATCCTCTCATACCACATATCTATTCAGTCCATAAGGCCTCCTCTGTTGGCTTAGAGCAGGACTTGTATAAGGGCTGACCACAAGGGCCTCATGATGCTCTCTAATGATTATGTCTCAGGCCTGTTCTGTATGTCAGGGCAGGGTCTCATCTTTGCTGGACATATGTTCCTGAGTCAACCTTGTCATCCCCCAATATGTGCTCAGGTTTCCCTGGGTGTTCAGGGCCGAGTACAGTGTTCTGAAGGTCCCTTGTGTCCCACTGGGTTAGGAGAGGACTGCTCCCTGCTTAGAATCCCTTTCCCTGTTGATGTGTGTTCTAAGTTGAACCAAATAAAACTGAATTTGATAATGGTCTTCATACAGATGAATGACGTGAGTGTGAAACTACCCTTTCACAAGGCACAGATAAAGACTTTCTATTGTTCTGCGAGAAAAGCAAATGAAGTGCTGCCTCTGAATTGCAACCCAGTCAGAGGAGCAAGACACCTAGAACTCTGCAAAACCAGCCCCAAACCAGCAGCAGCCAGGTGCTGCTGAATTCCATTATGTAGTTTTTAAGACTAATGATGAAAGAGGTGAGAATCATTTTTCCTTTGTGAACTGAGTTCATCTGTCAGGCTTCGCATTCACGCCTGAGCTACTATCTTTATACTTTTCCACTTAGATTCGCAGGAAGTAGATGGCTATGCCCAGATCATTTGTGCATACGTGAATTTGTACTTCTTTAATCAATATATCCATGTATAAAAGATAGTGTTGGAAGTAGATATGTTTTACAAACTAAGTTTGTGGATGTAGTAAGAAATGCAGGTAGGATAGCAATACATAGATTAAATGGTTAAAATAGTCTATCCATTTTCAAAAACATACTATGCTCATCTTAAGAAAGTGAGCCAAAGCTGGGTGTGGTGGTGCACACCTTTAATCCCAGCACTCGGGAGGCTGAGACAGGAGGATCACTGTGAGTTCAAGACTGGCCTGGGCTACAAAGTAAGTTCAAGGCCGGCCTGAACTGCATAGTGAGACCCTGTCTCAAAAAGTAAGGCCAGGGATTTAGCTCAGTGGTGTAAGCACCTACCTGGCAGGCGCAAGGCTAAGAGTTCAATCCCTGGTACCAAAAAAAAAAAAAAAGAGAGAAAGTGAGTCAAGAGGTAGGGGAACAGCTTAGTCTGGCATGTTTGAGGCGAGGCCCTGGGGGTGATCCCAAGAACTGCCCAAAACAAAAAGAAGTCACACTAAAGAAACATGGTTAAGTAACTCTGTGATGTTGGCTGTTATCGGTAGGCAGAGGGAGCAGCTCTCATGTCTGGTGCCCTGCCAATGGCCAGGCCCTCCACCCCACTATGGAGCTGAGGGATAGTTTGTCAGGGCTGGGAAATGCCGTGTTCTCATGCTGCCAAGGGCAGTGGCCCTGCAGAAAGCTGCTATAGGGCTGCTGACTTGCCCACATCTACTCCAGGATGTCATGCTTTCCCAGTTTGTTTAGAGTTAAGTGCCTGCAACTTCTGGTAAAGTCAGACACTCTATCAAATGTCATTCCCTGAAAGAATGGGCCAGAGTTCACTTCCCAGCTCTCACAGGCACAGCAGTCAATTCCATCTTCATCCTAGAGATATCAGTTTCTCAAGGACAAATCACTGGGCTGCAGTCATCTATGAGTGCTAGTGGTAAGAGCCAGCATGGTCCCTGGAGTGGGTCTTGACAGGTCAGGTGAATACAGGCACACATGGCTAATGCAAATTGGTCCTTGGGATTTACATGCCTTTCCATGGACCTTGAAAGGCACCAACTTCAATTGGGCCTCAACTAGAAAGCCTACGATGACATTCCCTTTGTTTCTTTTCTCATCGGTCCATGCTGTATTTGATTCTATTTCATGTCTGCTATCATTTGCCTTGAATCATTTAGTCAGCAAGTTACTACTGATAGTCACTGGGGAGTCACAGTCAAAGAGTGGCATGAGCTCCAGCCCCAGAAGTCTTCCCTCTAAACAGGAGGTGCCAGGGCCATGAAAGGATAAACACACAAAAGAAGTAATGGTAGAAGGAGGCTAGGAAAGGATATGCACAACTCGAAGCTGAGCCTCAAAGGACAGAGACAGGTTTCTCTCCTGCCGGGGCACGTGCAGGGCAAGTGATGAATCACCTTGGAGGAAGAACAGAAAGGGCCAGTGAATGTCAAGGAAGCTGCTGGTGGTGATGGAGGAAATGTGATGTCTGGCAGGACCACCAAAATGAGGTTTGGAGTCTTATTCTAAGGCAAGGGGAGGCCGCAAGGGTGTTTTAAGCATAAAAAGCACAAAATGCATGTTTTATGATGGTTATAGTGGGCTGTGGGAGCAGTGTGCATTCACAACCTTAACAAAAACAATCGGCACAGTGACAGTCCTAGAAACGTGGACGTAAATTGCCTGCTGTGTGCCAGCTTTTGCAAGTGCTTGTTGACTGCAGAATCTGAATAGCTGTAACCACTGGCCAGCTCCACAGGGAAATATCCATACAAAGAGTCAGCAAAGCATATATGAGTCCTGCAAACATGGTAAGATGATCCTAACCCACCCCTTCTCTTGAGCTGAGCCATGCCCAGATTTTTCTGGTTGTTTCAGTCCGCATAAGTTTTCCTCAGAGGCAGTTTACAGAGCTGAGCTTGTGTTTGAACATGTCATGTGTCTCATATGACTCCCTGGTGCTGTGCCCAAGAGTCTCTTTTCTCTGTCTCACTGCAGTCCACTGCTGGACTGTCCACTGAAAGTGCATGTTCTGGAGGTAGCTGATCTGAGACTACAACTGTACCAGTTCCATTCAATGACACTCCTGGGTATGGAACTGCAGGCAGCAAAGCCATACCATCACATCAATCACATCACATTCCATCACATTCCATCACATCACATCCATAAGGGGTATGTTCTCTCTGCTTTGCATGTGCCAACACATGCACACTAGTGGTTTGTTTTCTTGCTAACTTTTCCAGTCTCATCAGTTTTTTCCAGAACGTTTTCAGTTTTTTCCAGAAGGTTCAAGGTCAGCTATTTTAATCAGATTCTGGTAGCTCATAAGTGTCCAGTCCAGCCCCTCTCTATACATCAGTGATACAAACCAACCCCAGGTCAGATGGGGCTGGGAAGGCAGGGCTGCACCCTACTCAGTAGTTTACCACAAGGCTGTGGGAAACCAATTCCTTCACATTGTTCTGGCTTTTAGTTCCTTCTTTTTTTCTTTTTCTTTTTTGTACTAGGGATTAAACCCAGGGTTTCCACACTGAAATACATTCCCAGCCCTATTTTATTTTATTTTTTGGTACCGAGGATCGAACTCACAACCTCACACTAGGCAAAAGCTTAAGCCGTGGAGTTAAATCCCCGGCCCTCCTCTTTTATTTTTTGAGACATAGTCTTGCTAAGTTGCCCAAGTTGGGCTTAAATTTGTGATCCTCCTGCTTTAGTCTCCCAGAGTGCTGGGATTACAGGTGTGTGCCTGGCATGATATCTGGATACAGTGTTTTGTTTTAATGAGACATTGGGGAATTGGACATGGGAGGCCACGTGACAAAGTTTAAGAATGTTTCTATACCACACACAAACTGAAGGGAAGAAGCTCGGGAAAAAGGAAAACAGGTTTTGCCATGTAGAGTGGGTGAACATGTGGTAGCACTCAGCTGCTGCTATTTGGGCAAAATCCTTCCAACTCACTCACTCTACTGATGACTCTCTCTTTGTGCCTGGGCTCTCCAGCCCTCATACCCTGCCTTGCTTATTACCTCACCTCTCAGACACAAGGTTGTACTCTGTGTAACAATCTGCCTCAATTCACCTTTTCGGGTCTAGAAACAAAAATAATGAACTCCTCTGGTGCCCAAAGATGTCATCAAAATGAGGTGATGCATACTGAAAAGTATTTTCTTTCCATTATACAAAACACCCGTTATAACTGCTTTACTCCACTAATGCAAAGGAAGTCAAAAGAAGAGCACTTGTTCTGTAGTAGAAAAATGCCAGAAGTTTCCTTTGGTCAGCATGCATTACAGTGGAGAGCTATTTTTACTAGAAAGGAAGTACATAGAAGCTCTCCACATATAAAAAGCTCCAGAAAATACTAGAGAATTAACATCGATTAGTCACTGTCACTGTTTAGGACAAAATAGAGCCAGGCAAATGTTCAATTCATACTTTCTGAAGGTATGGTAATGATGAGATGATAATGCTTTTATTTTAGAAAAGTGAAGCCTGTTATCTCCTCCTTTCTCCCTGTCTCCCTCTCTGTCCCTGTCTCATCTCTTTTTGTCCTCACCTTTCTCTGCTCCTTGGTCTGGGACCAGGCATGATTTAGTTTTCTGAGAAAAGCAAGGGAGGCCACCGCAAGTGCATCATAAACAGACAAATGGGTGTCAACGTGCAGGCTGGCGGTGGGACAGCTGTGAGGGTGCAGCTTGGCCAGAGCCTCCACGGTGCAATCTGGTCTTTTTGGTACATGGAATAACTGCACCCAAGTCACCAGGACAGATGGAGGGTGCTTGGTGGAAAGAAGTGGGGCTGGCCTTTGGCAGGGGCAGCTTAGGACTTGATGGGCTGCCCAGGCCTCTGCTTCTGGTTGCCTTCCTCACTCTTGCACTAGCTGGAGTCCACAGCCACTAAGGCCATTTCTGAAGAGTCCTTGTAGCTGTAGGGGAGGGGAACAGAGCCACTTGGGCCAGAACCTAGGCAGAAGCATGGAGAAATCTTTCCTTCATATCTGCTTTTATGGCTTGTATCTAGATGTTCCCCCAATGCCTCATGTGGTCATAGGTGGGGTTTTTTGGAGGTGGCTGGATCTATGGTGTACGATGCTGGGATCAAGGATATGATGCTGAGATTGACTCATGATGTGATGCTCGGATTAAGGGTGTGAGTGCTACCCTAAGGCTGGGCAGTTTGGACAAAATATAAAAGACAAAAAAAAAGGTTGTTGTTGTTGGTTGCTTGTCACTTACTCCTTGTTGCTTTTGCTGCCTTCTGCGTATCATTAACTGTTTCTCTTCTGTGAAGCCCCTCTGCCATGCCACCCTGCCTTGGAGCCAGTCAATTATAGACTGAAATATTTACAAACTGTGAGCCAAAATAAACGTTTCCTCTTTTAACTTTGGTGTCAGGTATTTTGTCTCAGCAATGAGAAAAATAACTAAGACACCTGCCATCTACATTTCCAGTCTGATTGAGACCTGCAACTCTCTTAGTGCTGCCTTCTCAATCAAATAGCAGGGTCCTATTACCAAGGCTGACATTTTGGGCAGAAAATGTTAGTTTTCCTTTTCAAACAACTAATGAAATCAAGTAATTGGCATTCCTTAAAGGAAGTTATAAGAGTAAAATGAGAAGGGCTTGGTGGTCAATGCCTGTAATCCCAGTACTCAGGAGGTCTGCCATGAGTTCAAGGCAAGCCTGGGTTACACAGTGAGTTCAAGGCCAGCATGACCTATGTAGTGAGTTTGCCTAAAAAAAGTAAATGAGACAGTGATATTAACTCCTAGCTAAAAGAGTACATACCTGTATTGGTGAAGACAACCCATGACCTGCCCCCTTTCCCTGGTGTCAAGACTCTAGGAAAAGGAGAGAAGGCAAGGGAAGGAAGAACACCAGAGGGAGGAAATGGGGGTGGGGCACAGAGGCCAGAGGGATACTTGAAAGCAGACATTTCTCATCGGAAGCAGAGGAAACCAGGCACACCGAAGAGATACTTGGATGAGTGGCTAGCCTTGCTCCTGCCCCCTCTCTACGTGCGCAGGTTCCAGGTCATCTTGAATTCAACAAGAAAACCCCTACTTCTAAAATTGAAGCCATGAACAAGAAAACTCTTGAGAACAAGAATATGAACTAAGTCAAATAGGACTCTGTTTCTAGATAAGAATTAGGAAACATCGTTCTCCTTTGGGCTTTGAACTAACTGAGCACGTATAAAACTCAGAGGTGGATTTGGAACAATTTAATACAAGGTTGCTGCTGTATCTGTCTGGGGATCAGGGAGTGAGGTGTGGGTGTTGCGAGTGGAAGTGGCCTGATACCTGGTGGTTCCTGAAATAGCTCCTAGGACCCCATTTTCTCCTGTAGTCCCCCACTGTTCCTAGGTCCCAAGGCCATAAGAGCACACAGAAGCCCCACTAAGAAGCAGCTCAGCTCCCATTCCAAAGGGCTCTGGCTCAGAGTATGCCTTCTTGAACACTTCTTTTTTACCTACAGGCTTTGTGCTGGTCATTGGGCTGGTGACATTCTACAGAATCGGCCCCTACACCAACCTGTCCTGGTCCTGCTACCTGAACATTGGTGCCTGCCTCCTGGCCACCTTGGCAGCTGCCATGCTCATCTGGAACATTCTTCACCGCAGGGAGGACTGCATGGCACCCCGGGTGATTGTCATCAGCCGTTCCCTCACAGCTCGATTCCGCCGGGGGCTGGACAATGACTATGTGGAGTCTCCATGCTAGTTACCCTTCTCAGGATGTCATTTGTGAATATCCACTCTAATGGAATATTCTAGAAACAAATGGGCTCTCCCAGGCCCTGCTTATGCAGAGGCATAGGATAAATCTGGGTTACCTACACACAACACGTACGATACTCATGTACATTTAGTATGTTACATAAGAATATATATGTCTATGTATTATGTGCATCACTCTACTCCTGATTGCATCCTCCTTGGCTACAATGCAGCTTCACATCATGCACATTTCCAGGGTGGAGACGAGACCTGAGATGGGCAGGAGATGATGTGGGAGCCTTGGTCTCTACCTTTGTTTGGGATTAATTTATTCTGCATCTGCTGAGATGGTGCCCCAGTTACATTTTACTTTCATAAAGCAGAACACTAAGGAAGTTTTTCATGAAATGTCCATGATATTCCTTGAGTGAATCAGAATTTATAACCAGGCAGCAATGGTTTTATGCCAGAATTAGGTTAGTAGTGTACGTTGTGTTCTGATCATTTTTCTAAATTAAAATAAATGCAAACTTTCTAACTCTGTCTAAAATTTGTGCTTTATTCATTCATACTGTCACATGGGGGCAAAGAATTTGATCAGTTTTCCTATGATTTTTGTAGGCTGATGCTAAGGGAAAGGCTAAGAAAACCTTGTGGGTACACATGCTCTTATCCATGGTTCTAGGCAACTGAGTCTTAGAATTCCATATTCCCATAGACTCTGAAAACTTAGGCCCTGGGATGGTAGATCAACAAGTGGAGTAGGAGGCATGAAGTTTGCTGGCTTTTCCCTAAGGAAAAACTCAGCCTCTCTTTAGCAGATTGTTTGAAGGGCTGCAAAATGCCTCCAGGGCTACACTGTTTCCTGATAAGTGCCTTTTCTTAAGTCTGCAACTTGCAGGGTTGGGTAAAAGCCATCTAAGATCTGTACCTTGGGGTCAAAACTGGCCCACATAACCCTACACTCCCTATCTGCATCTGTTACCAGGTTCTGGTGCCTGGTTGAACACCTGATCTGATCCAGCTTTGTACTGCTTTACCATAGCCACCATGAAGAGGAGCTCACAGAAGGTCTCTGCCAGAAGAGAAAACCAGCAGTGCCAACTGACACTGGTGGGGAACATGAGAAATGTAGTGATTCCTCCAGACATCTGGCTACCACTCTTTGTAATAGAAGCCTAGTTCTCTTGGTTACAACCTTCTAGCAAACTGAAGGTGATCAGTTTGGCTTCTGAAACCCATGTTGTGCCAGGAATTTGTCTTTAGTCAGAACAAACAGTGAAATGGATCAGTGCTTTAAAATATATCAAGTGACTAACAATGACGAAAATGCACTATGGGCTATCTATGACATAGCATGTGGTACAGAAATATCCACAATACAGCACACTGGTGCAAGCAGGTAACTCTTACCATCTTCTATTGACTTTTCACCTACAAGAGATATTTATTTCCAATCATATGTTAAAAGTAATTGTTAGTTTTATAGATAAAACTATATAATAGTACACTAAAGTTTTAAAATTGACCATATGGCTGGTTTTGAGTATGACTGTTTCATAGTAAATAAGGGTGACCCAAAAGACACTGGGTTATACCATTGAGCCTCTTTGGGTCACCTCTTTGTCTACCTCGCTAGTACGGGAAAAGACCCTTCGAGCTGCAATAAAAGCCTGGTCCTGCTGGCTTAGAAAGACAGGCAATGAAGGTCTTATGTTAGGTTGGTGCTGTGAAGGAGATGCCTTTTGCATTACAAAATAATTATTGCAAAGGATGGCTGCTCTAAACAACTGAATTTCTTACTTTTTCCCAAAGTGTCACTCTTGTGTGATTTTCTTACCTTTTTGAGGTTAAAATTTATCAACTGCCCTTGTGATGAGTTTCTGAATTCTCTCAGGAATGTAAGAAGGTGCTTGTTCATGGCCCTTGACTGACAGTTTTTTATGTGTGTGGTATTAGAGATCATACCCAGAGCCTTGTACACAGTAAAGCAAGCACTGTGTCACTGAGTTACATCCCCAGTCTGCCAGATACATTCTTTTATGGCAAATTTAATTGGATTTTTCACCTTGCTGTTTTTGCTTACTTATGAAAACCCTTTAACAATATTTAGTAATTATGAACTTTTGATTAGGAAGTATCCTGAACACTTAAATAAATGAAGACAAATTATATCCTGTAGGCTCACAGTACCGGATGCCAAAAGCCAAGTTCACCAGCCTCACCAAATACATCTGCTGTACAGCACAGTGCCTGACATCCTTGAGCTCAGTCAGCAGAATTTCATGGAGTGAAAAGATCACTAAGTACACTATGATAAGTTGCAAAAGCATTAATGATTTTGAAATCTGAGAAGGAAAACATGGAGAAAGTAAAGATTCTAAGAGGTATGCACATCACCTTTCCATACCTCAGTGAACAGAATTCTTACCTTTTGATGAGTTTGATAGATTTGAAAGCTTCATCCATGTCTCCCAAAGTGATGAAGAAGCTGAAGTTGAGCATAGCATCCTGAGTGGGCTTGTCACAGTTCTCCAGCCCCACAAAGTCTCGTAAAGGTCTCCTGGCCACCATTTGGGGGATACCATGGTGCTCAGAATGCACCCTGTCTTCTGCATCTGCTTCTCCAGGCTGAAGACAAAGGTCCCATTTGTTTGTCAGGTCACATGTCAAGGTAATGGATACACCTAAGTCCCTTTCTCTAGATACATGTCAGTGCTGGGGAAAATCCATTTGCAGATGGACACAAGTATTCAAGTGATCTGTTTAGGGTCCTGGCAATTCTCAAAGCTTTGGGCCTTATCTTCAGGTAACAGGAATAAACAGGTCCAGGTGTAAACTTGTTTTTTAACCTCTAACTCCCTAAGGTCAGACTGTCAACAGTTAAAAATGGCTGTAAGTATTCCCATCTCTGAAGTGTTTTATTTATGTATTTAGTTTTTTTGGGACAGGGTCTTGCTATATAGCTCAGGCTGGACTTGAACTCACTGTGTAGCTTAGGTGGGCCTCAAACTGGGCACAATTCTCCTGCCTCATCCTCCTGAATACTGGGATTACAGGTGTGTGTCACTATTCCTGGCTGGAGTGTGTTTTTTCTTAATCATAAAGACTTTTTACTAGCTTGAAATAATTAAGTCAGACATGTACATATCTGTGAGGTCTCTTAGAATTAAAGAACACAGCCGGCTGCAGTGGCGCACGCCTTTAATCCCAGCACTCAGGAGGCTGAGGTAGGAGAAACGCTGTGAGTTCGAGGCCGGCTTGGGCTGCAACGTGAGCGCCAGGCCGGCCTGAGTTACACAGTGCGACCCTGCCTCAAAAAACCAGGGCCGGGAGTTTGGCTCAGTGACTTAAGCACCTGTCTGACAGGAGCGAGGCTGTGAGTTTGATCTCCAGTGCCGGAAAAAAAAAAAAAAAAGATTTAAAGAACACTGACCTGACTTCATGAAGAATTTTCCAAAATCATAACCTGGATGAGTTTCGTACCCTTCACTGGTGTTTCTCAGAAGAGTTGTCAATCTAGTACAGCAAACCCCCTCCCCCCAAACAGGCACCCTAAGAAAGAGAAATATTCCTGCAGGTAATGATAAATATAGCATGCTGGGCCTGTCTCCTGGAGCAATCTGCTTTGGTCACATGGAGTAGGCACTTGGGACCAGACTTCATACTCTACTACCCTCAGAAATATATGAGCAATGGAAACCTGGAACCAATGAGGTTGAGAAATTTGAATGTACACAAATAATAAGGGCAGGTTTTGATTTTGTTTTAGAAGGGGTTCTGCTGTGTACTCCAGACAGGCCTTGAATACTAAATATAGCCCAGGTTGGCCTCAAACTTGTAATCTTTCCACCTCAGCCTCTGAGATTTTTTTTTTTTTTTTTTTTTTTTTTTTTGCGGCACCAGGGATTAAACTCACAACCTCGCACCTGCCAGGGCAGGCGCTTAAGCCACTGAGCCAAACTCCCGGCCCTGGTTTTTTTTTGAGGCAGGGTCGCACTGTGTAGCTCAGGCGAGCCTTGCACTCGCGTTGTATCCCAAGCCGGCCTTGAACTCACAACGCTCCACCTACCTCAGCCTCCCGAGTGCTGGGATTAAAGGCGTGCGCCACCACGCCCAGCTTCTACCTCTGAGATTATTGGTGTACACTATTTCACACGTTAAACTAATACTGTTTCCCAAAAAATAAGAGTCCACCATGCTTATCCTGGCAACAGACATCAGGTGAGACAGCTGTACACATTACAGGTTCAGACCAGGCCCACAGTCTACTCTCGTCCAGCTTGGCTCAGCAACATGGTATCCTACTCAGACAAAGAGCTGGCTCTAACCCAGATGTGGTGATGCATGCCTATAATCCCAGCACCCTGGGAGGCTGAGGTAGGAGGACGGCAAGTTTGAGCCTAGCCTGAATAACTTAGCAAGCTGGCATGACCCCATCTCAAAAAAAAAAAATATATATATATATATATATGTATAGTGTAGTGTGAAAGCCACGATACATTTCTGAATAATCCGACTCCCAAAAAGCTGGCTCTGCTGTCTCTGCCACCCAGAAAAGCTCCTCACATGGGTAGGCAGGCTAAAGACAAAATGTTTGGGTACACACACATACACAAGCTAGGCAAGAAGTGTCAGATGTACAAGTGGGTACATATGCTGGACAGCAAGTGTGGGTGACATAAGGGGACACAGGCTGGGGAGAGGGAGTGTTAGCACAGGTGTGGGTACACAGGTTGGTGGAGAATATCAGTACACACGCAACACTGCTTAAAATGCAGAAGAGAAGGGTCTTATGAAATGACAAAGCCAAGGTGAGGAACTATAGCTGAGGCTCTCTACTTACAATGGTGTCATACATGTCTCCTTTCTGGAACAACAACTATGAGTGAAGTGCATAGAAGACATGGGACAGAGAGAGACAAAGAAAAGATTCATAAATAGGTGGATGAAATAAGATCTACCATGTTAAATGAACTCAACAGAAATAAACTAACTAGAAGGAACTCAATACAAAGAATTTAAAATTAGAAATAACTCAATAGAAAGAATTTAAAAGTTTTCAACTTTTTCAGTTCTCAAATCATAGAGAAATTAATGAACATACAGAACACAGAAAAGGAGTGAAATTCAGAAAAGGCCTGTTTGATGTAATTTATTTAAAATGAGGCAATTAAGGCAACCTATGCTGACAGGAGGTTCTCTGAACTTGGCAAATCACACCAACATCTTCCCAATCCTTCCCAAGACGAACTTCATTTTAATGCACATAAAAGCCAGGTAAAGGGGCACATGCCCACAGTCCCATCTTTTTAGGAGTCTGAGGTGAAAGAATCAGTTGAGTCCAGGAGTCCAAGACCAATCTGGGCAACATAACATGATTATATCTCAAAAAGAAAAAACAGCCGGGCGTGGTGGCGCACGCCTTTAATCCCAGCACTCAGGAGGCTGAGGTAGGAGGAGCGTTGTGAGTTCGAGGCTGGCTTGGGCTACAATGCGAGCTCAAGGCTGACCTGAGCTACACAGTGCGACCCTGCCTCAAAAAAACCAGGGCCGGGAGTTTGGCTCAGTGACTTAAGCGCCTGTCTGACAGGCGCGAGGTTGTGAGTTCAATCCCCGGTGCCGCAAAAAAAAAAAAAAAAAGAAAAAGAAAAAGAAATGAGCATATTGGCACACGCCTGTAATCTCAGTACTCTGGAGGCTGAGGAAGGAGAATCACCATGAGTTTGAGGCCAACCTGGGTTACACAGTGGGTTCAGGGCCAGCCTGGACTACACGGCAAGATCCTATCTCAAAAAACCAAAAAACAAAACAAAATGAGTTAATTCACATAAAAGTGTAACATATAAAGTGTTCGCATGCCAGCTACAATGGTTGGTCATGTAATCTGCTTTACACAGCAACCTAGAACAATGGAACCAACTACACCCAGACTTACTTTAAAAAAAAATTTTTTTTTTTAAAGATGGCATCTTGCTTAGCTGCTCAGGTTGGTCTTGAACTCATAATTCTGCTCAGTCCCATGTGTGGCTGGGATTACAGATGCGTGCCTCCATGCTCAGCTCCGACTCATCCTTGATCTAAGTATGTGCAGCACTATACTGGGAGTCCAGCAGAGCCCAGAACCAGAGACTCTCATATATCTGGTCATGCGACTGTCACAAACTTTGGGGCAATGTCCTTTCTGCCCTGTCCTTCCTGTCCATTATGCTACCTCCTTTTAAAGCAAACCTGGACCTGGGAAGAGCCAGGGTGGGGCCTGTACACTTGCTGGGGACTATACGGCTTAACAGTTAAGTTGCTTTACATGGCCATGTGGAAGGGACCACATAAAAGATGCAGATTCTTCCTGTGCTCTAAATGTCCACTTGTGGTCTATTCCCTTACTGCCTTGCAACTCTGGCTGCAAAAGTAATATATATTAATTGTACAAAATTAGAAAAGTATAGGGCTCATTTTGTTTCCATACTTTTTTTTTTTATACTGAGAATCAAACTCAGGACCTCACAATTTCAAGGAATGGGCTTGTTTTTAAGATTGATTTTAAGTCATGTTACGTAAAAAACCAGAAACACCAGATAAAGTGATACTGTTTAGTCCTTCTGAAAAGAAAGCAGAACACACAGAAGGCTGCCTACATGTTCATGATATGTCCAGAAAGGGCAGCATCCTTATTATGGGATCAAAGCCTCATAACAGCTGCCGCAGCCCAGGTGGAAGCACTGGGCCCAGCCTCAGAACACCACGCTTGGCTCACTGACTGCACTAGTCAGGTAGCAACTAAGACTGCGGGCCCATCAGGCTCCTGGATAAGAAGGCCATTAAAAATAATTTAAGAAAAAAATAATTTAAGAGCTTCCAGAGCTTAAGAACAACTGGTGTAGCAAAGGGAAATAAATCATGTATAGCCTGAGGAGGTATACCTGGACGCAGGACACTCTAGGGATAGATATGCCACTTTTCCGTAGACCTGCCACAAAACCTTTCATCTCTATATCATTTCAAAATCATATCAATTTGACTTCAGGTATAAAAGGGACCTTTGCACATGAGAAAACTATATCCAGGATGGGAAAAGAACTGGTTCAGAGTAAACTGGTTAGGGTATATGCTCTTGTATGCAGAAAATGATGCCATTCTATCAAAAATTTAAAAAAATTACTATCGACAGGTGACTTATTCACACCAGCCTTCACAGTAACTGCCTCTGGTCTAGATCATGGAGATATATACTGTCCCTGCTTTTCACTTCTTTATTTGTAGTTTCTAAATTTCATACAGTGAATACAGGCATGTGTAATTTTCATTTGTTTGGTTTTTTTTGAGACAGGGTCTTGCTATGTAGTCTAGGTTGGCCTTGAACAAACTATGCAGCCCAGGCTGGCCTTGAACTCCTGGAGATCACCTTGCATGTGCCACTGTGCCTGGAAGAATGCATAATTTTTTGATGGCTATTTGTTCGCTTGTTTGGGAGGAGCCTTATACAGGCAAGGCAAAAGCTCTACCACTGAGCCACATCCCTGGTCCATAGAATGTGTAATTTTTAAAAAACAGCTAGGATAAGGAAGAAAAGACAGGCAGGCTGAAAGACGTTATGCCTTCGGAGGAAACACAAGAGGACCTTCCCTTGCACAGGATCCTTGCCAAAGTTATACCACACTATACTGCTCATGAGTATAACTTCTGTCCACCCTGAGAGCAAAGCAACTTCTCAAAAATTTTCCCTTGGTGTTCACTGCATTTCTGGTGACAAATGATAACAGATGCTGACCCAGCTCAACGAGAGGTAAGCTGGGAAACCTGGGGAGCCACTCAGCCTCAGAATCTTAGAGATGCTTGGAAGAACAACTGCTAGGCAAGGAGAACAAAAATACTGAGCAGATTTCATGTATTCACACCTTTTTTGTGAAGTAATAATGGGGCACTTCCATCCCCAGCAAGGTCTGGTAGGCAGGAGGACAAGGGAAGCTGTCATGGAACAAGAAGCCACGATCTTCAGAAACGAAGAATGACATGATCAAAACATCCTCCTGGGAGAGAAAGGACAAAGTTGTTCTGTTTTTAATTAGACAGTAAAATGTTCTATTTTCCTTGTGATTTCTGTTTTCACTGCCAGCATGTTTATATAATCCAGAGAAAACAGAGAGGAGTGCCAGTATGCAGAGTCTTCTTTTTTCCCTCAGGGTGTGTGGCTGCCACATCCATCTCTATCAGTATTTCTCAGCTCTTATTACCCCTTTTGGAAGAACCCAGTATCTTCCAGAAGAATACAACCCACACGGTCAGTGACCACCAGACTCAGTGCCCATCATTCCCACCTGAGTTGGTGATGGAAACTCCTTGGAGGTGGAAAGGGAATAAAAAGAAGTAAGATACGTTAAGTACATGTGCTTACCCCATAAGATGAATGTAAACATTATGTACTACAACTAGGTACTAATAGGATGGTTTCTTTACTCTGATTCATACATGAACAATGGCAACAATAACAGAAAGACACATGACTTTGCTTCAAGGAATAGGGAGTATTCAACAAAGAAACTTCATGCTCTGTTGGGTTTTGTCACATGATTCAAATAAGTAGTGCCAGGGAAGCAATGCCTTCCCTTATCTGCAAGAAATAAACTGGGGTGAAGGAAATATAGAGCCTTTCCTTGATACTGTATCATGAATTCTCACAACTGCATTCACTATCACAGAAGACAGAAATATTTGATCAAATAGCCAGGAAATAACCTTCCCACTGATATACATGTCTCCATCTTTCACTATCATTTGCAGTACTCATTTTCTCCGGATTAACATACTGCCCCCTATCTCTTCTTTTGTGTGTGTGTGTGTGTGACAGGGTCTTGCTATGTAGTTCAGGCTAGCCTTGAACTCACTATGTAGAACAGGCTGGCCTCAAACTTGCAGCAGTCCTCCTGCCTCAACCTCCTAAGTGCTAGGATTACAGACATGCGCCACAACACCCAGTGCTGCCCTCTATTTTGAAAATAATTCCTCTGGCAATTCTTTGTTCTTTCGTATCAATGACAGAGATACTACCTCAATACATTTTACTGATGTTTAAGGATCAAGAAACAGATTTGTATCTGAAAATATTGGGTAATGGTACTGGCTACAGATAATCTCAGGGGGATGAGACTCCTACCATCTTGGTGAGGAGAACTCCTCTGGCTCAGAGACAGGTCCTGAAGTTTTAAAGTGGGATGTACTTTGCTGACTTGAGAACCCTATATAGAGATTCCTGTGAGGATGAAGTAGTTAGGTCCTGTGGGTTAGATTGTTTCCCAGGAATGTCTGATAACTCACAAGACTTAAGACCTAGGAAGTGTCAGCAAGTTCCATCCCTTAGTAGGATACAGAACCAGGGTCCTGGGAGTGGATCTGCGTGGAACTGTGAGACTCTGTAAAGAGTGGTGATGAGGACAGAGGCAGTAACTGAGAAGAGGAAGCTGTCTGAGTGGGAGTCTGCCTGGTTTCATGCTATGCAGTAAACTGAATGTGGCATGCTGTTTCAGATTCAATCATGGCATGTGCTTGCTTTGAGGGGTTGGTTCTTATCATCTGTTTCTAACATGCAGTGGCTAAGATAACAAGAGAACTAAGGAAACAATATTTGGAGCCAGACCAGACAGAAAAGGTGTACCCAGACCACAGTGTGGAACCAGAGAGGAGAGATATACTCCGCACTGCACATTTTCCACCTTGCTTAAGACAGGTCTGTCTACTGTCTTTCAAGAACTGCTTTCAAGTTATAGAAACACTACTTTCATGAGTGGTTTGAGGGGGACACTATTGTGTGTGAATGGATATTCATAGTAACTCTCCCAAAAGCCATGTGATGAAGACCTTGTGTCTAGTAAACAATTACCATGTGCACAGTGGTAGGTACTCTGGTGGTGTCCTCGGCAAATGGCTGCTTGTCTCCCATAGCCTGGGTTCCCAGTGCCTCTTGCACGGCCTCACACACAAAGAGCCTGGGTTCACTCTGATCCCAGTAATGTCTCATAGGAATGTAGTTTGTCAGTCTCTCATCTGTGAAGATGTGGATCCTAAAAGAGAAGGGAAGATCCGCCCCCATCTCTGAGGACAGCATTCTTGTGTTCATAACCCCACACCCACTCTGGAGGGTCTTGCTCACTGTACCCAGGCTGAGGTCTCCTTCTGCATGCACTCTGCCCCTGGAGCACCTTTGTACCTCACACTAGCACACACCCTGTTGGAAGATACTCTCGGATTATTAGGAATTGGTTGAAAGGGTCCAGGTGAAGTCTAATTTGAGGAACCCAGAGTGTGATGCTTGGACAGTGGAGGGCTCATGAAGGGTCCAGGACTTTTCCTAAAGGGATGTTTTTCAAGACTACCAGCATGGGGCAACCCATTCAGGACCCCTCCTGTTTCTCAGGAGCTAATCCTATCTGCATTCCTTTTCTCCAATATATGTTCTTTTAAACAAACAAACAAACAAACAAAAAACAAATGAACAAACAAAAGACTAGCAGGATGGTGCCCCCTGCTGGGCAGCATCAATTTGTCTCAGTAAGTCAGGACCTGGTTTCTTTTTCTAGAGGTGGCCCTGTAACACTGCCCATTTTTATCCTGGACCCTCTCCTCTCTAAAATTTCATGTTCTGTGGGTCCAGAACTTCCTAAAGTATTGTAGAGGGACTAAATGAACTAGATGGCAAAGAATGAATAAGACCTCAAAAGACGGCAGGTGCCTGGATCCAGGAGGCAGGAATGCAGTAAGCTTGGGTGGAGGGACTACTATGCTCACTGACCTGTGGAGGCTGCATGGGGCTCTGTCCTAAAGAAAATGAACATCTCTTGAAGATGCTACCTACACCAACACCAGAGCTGTGCCCGTGGGCACATCCTCCTTGAGCACTGAGCAGAAAGCAGGGGAGACATGACACAGTGTTTTGGCTTGAGTGTTTGCTGAGTACCCAGAGTACCAGACACACACTGTGGGCCAGATTGGTCTGGTATGGGACACAGAGCAGATGGAAGGACTGGACAGCAAAGCATGAGTTAAAAATAATTTCATAAAACAAAATGAAACATGAAAAACAAAAACTGGGGACTTAAGACAGCAGGGATTAAAGGAAAGCTTAGTTCCAAGCTTTTAAAACTGGGTGGCTGAGAAGATGGGTACTGTGGTGAAAAATGGAATTCTGGAAAGTGGGCTGTATCCAAGACACTCAAGGGCACATATTCTGAAGGATGAGGATGGGGAGCCAGTTGAGAGGGAAGTGAAGATGGGAGCATTCACCTGGGAATGCCATCAGGGTTGGGAGGCAGTCTACCAGGTGAAAAACAACTTCAGAGAAGGTCTGATGAGGCAGCTGTGTGGACAAGAGAGGCAAGGAGGATTTTAGGTTGGCTGGACAAGAGGAGATGCACTGGAAAGGCGGGGCCTGTTAGAACTAGCAAAGTGGGGCTGGGGGTGTAGTTCAGAGGTAGAGCATTGGCCCAGCACCCTTGATCCCCTGGGTTGCATCCCCAGCACTGCCCAAAAAACAAACCAACAAAAACCTAGCAGAAATGGCAAAGTAGTATAGAACATGGCAGAACTAACAAGCTGCTGAATCCAACACTCTTGATTCCTCTATTTTTCTGTGAAATATCCATTCGAGCCTGAAAGTACTTGTGCTTCTTTGCTCTGCATTTACCTCTCTCCCCCACTCTCTCAAACATACCCACACCCACACCCATCCTGGCTGTCATCCTGCTCCTTTATCTTGAAGATAATTTCTCTATGCTGCTTCTCCATGGACAAGGAGACCGACTCAAATCCAGTATTATGCATATTGTTGTTTTACTGTCTTTATGCAGAATCAAACTCAAACAGCAATGAAATACAGTATTGTAAGATCTTGAAGTCTTGCATTCCTGTGATTCCAGCACTCAGGAGGCTGAGGCAGGAGGATCTCTGCAAGGTCCAGGCAAGCCTGGGTTCCAAAGTGAGTTCAAGGACAGCCTGAAATGCATAGCGAGACCCTGTCTCAAAAAAAAAAAAAATCTTGAAGTCTATGACTGTACTCTCAACAACAGAAGGAACTATGAATATATGCTAAGTCAAATTCTTGAAGAAAAACAGATTTTTAAAAGATACATTCTCTACAAAGACAAGAGCCTTGGACTTTGGGTGTGGCTTAGTGGCAGACTACTTGTCTAGCATGTGTGAGGCCCTGGCTATGATCTCTGGCAATGCAAAAACAAAGACAAGTGTCTTCTCTCCTGTTGGAGACCTCAGTGGGTTTCAGGGCTTCTCTGCTGCATCCTGATGTGTGACTCCTGGGCTGTTTTTACAGATACCATGGCTAGAAGCTTTCTGAAGTTCACAATCTATTCAACCAATTCCAGAATTTTAACCCTGGAGGACAGAGACCAAGACTGAAATCTATTTCAACTGCCCAAGGGTGTTTCCTTTTTTTTTTTTTTTTTTAATCTTTGTGGTAATAGGAATAACACTCAGGCGATCTCTACTTCTTTGCTATATTCCCAGTCCTTTTTATCTTCAGACAGGGCCTTGCTAAGTTGCTCAGACTGGTCGCAAACTTGGGATACTCCTGCCTTAGATTCCCAAGTAACTGGGATTATAGGGGTGCACCACCATGCTCAGTCTATTTTTTATTTTTGCTTTTGCATGACTGGGGATTGAACCTAGGGCCTTCAAACTGAGCTATATCCATAGGCCTTTTTTAAATTTCTGAGACAGGGTACTGCTAAATTGCTAAATTGCCCAGAATGGGCTTAAACTTGTGATTCGTCTCTGAAGTTTTGCTGTTGTTTTTTGTTTTTGCTACTAGCAACTGATGTGAAGTCTTCTGAAGTTTGAAAAACAATGATGACCTGTTCAGATTATAAGTAAGTAAATACTGTTCTCAACATCTTTTCTACAAAATCCTCCCAAACACAATCTTACTTGTTAGTTTCTTGCCCATTAAAGAGTAGTGTCTCTCTCTGATCAATCTGTCCAGTCTTGAGGTCAAAGACAGTCACTGTGTCCATTTCAACATCATAGAAGCAGATTCTGGAATCAGGAGTGTTGTCAGCCTGAGGGAAGAAAAGATGGGACAGTTCCCAGAGCAACCTAGACCTCTGTTGTGTAGTATGTGCCCCATGGGCTATACAACATTTGCTAAGGGGAATATACCTATAAATCACATCCACAACCATGCCAGCTTCTAGAGGCACACTTTCAAGATTTGTAATTTGAACATCAACTTTCTTTTATCCCACTGAAACAATTTTTAAGTTCTCTCCCTCCCTCCCTCTTTTCTTTCCTCCTCCCACTTTCTCTCTTTCTTTTGGCAGGATCTCACTATGTAGTTCAGACTATCCTTCTGAACTCACTGGTGGCCCAAGCTGGCCTTGAGCTCAAGTCAATATTCCTGCCTCAGCCTCATAAGTGCCTGGATTATAGATATGCATCACCATGTCCAGCTCAAATTACTACATTATAATTACAGAGAAATAAAAACAAATCTAAAAAACTGCCCGATATTTTCTTAGCTGACGTAGATTAATCTAGATTCTGATAAAACAACTGTCACAAAGCTGAGTAAAAATAAACTTCATGAAGATGGAGGAGGGCTAGCTGTTTCTACTCTGGGGCTAGCACATGAGGTAGTATGTATGATTCACAGTAAGGACCAGGGGCAGGAGCATCCTGAGGCCTGGCTACACCTGCCACGTTGGGGAAGACAGACACTTCCCACTGCTCAGGGTATACCATCCAGTAGGACCTTTGGAGCTTTCCATGGTGATGTTACACTTGCAAGTTGACAGCAGTACTACTCACAAGAGCAAGAAAGGAAAGAATGGATAATAATACAGTCCACTATATAAAGGAAAAGCATTTGGCCACAAAACTGAGTAAAGCCCTGATACTTGCTACAACACAGATGAACCTGGAGAACATGATGTTCAGCAACAGAAGCCAATCGTTAAAGGACAGCTACTGTATGATTCCATTCCTGTGAAATGTACAGCATTGCTAAGTCCATAGAGACAGTAAACAGACTAGTGGTTGCCACGGGCTAAGGAGAAGGGGGAATTGGGAGTGACTTTAATGGGTATGGAATTTTATTTGGCAATGATGAAGATGTTTTGGAACTAGATGGAGGCACAACATTAACTATAGTACCCCTATTCAATTAGAATAGTTAACTTTATGTTACATGAACTTTTATGTTACTCAACTTTCTAGAGACAGTATTTTAAGGAATAGATACAATAGCACCCCCAAAGAGCACCTTGGGGATGTAGTAGCCAAAGTCAGTGTTTTGGTAGTGGATGAAGAAGGTGAAAGAACCTGTGCCACAGCAGAGTGGCCCCCTGAGGGTTCCTCAGGACTCATCTCTAAGAGTGGCACCTGCACAGTGTCCTGCGTACTGGAAATGCTTAATAACTGCTAGGGGTGTTGGGGGTAGGGAAGCAATAAAAACAAAGCAGGTCCATCCCGTGCTCTAACTCAGTTGCCCAGAGGCACCAGCTGAAGAGCTGCTCTGCAGCACCTTTGCAACAATGCATACTGACTTTTGAGGGCTCAGGCCCTCAACTGCCTGCTTTCTGGAAATCTTTCCACAAGGGCTCATATCTCCAGTTCCTACTGCCCTCCCTCAGCAGGTCTCCCCTTACCTAGCCTCCTGGGCTGCTCCATGTGATTTCATACTGGCTTCTACCTTGTGCACACATTCTCTTCTGTATTCCCTATTACCACTGTGGTTTTCCCTCACTCCTTCCTCCCTTAGCCAAAGACCATTGACTGGTGCTCTGATGAGGAAGCTATATCAGAATCCTTGATAATAGGATCAAGGAAATGGTAGATGAAAAATGCGGTTGAGATAATTTTGCCACTGTCACTATAACTCATCATTTCTTCCTTCCTTCATGTTCACTGTGGCACAGAAGGAATACTGTGTATACGCACATAGACTAGAAACTGACAGGGAGAACATCAATTCTCACACTCCACCCTGCCTGTTGCTCTGTTCCCATTAGAGTCAGTTCACTGTTGTTCTCTGCTATGGTTTGTGTTTGGACGGCCCCCTAAGCCTCATGTGTCATGGAGGAGGCTGAGCCTAGCATTTGTGATTGGTTCACTGTCTAGCGCTAGGATTAGTGGTGTGAGTGCTGCACCGCTCAGGGGCAGGTAGCTGGCATACAATATAAGGCAGGGAAGGAGGCATGCTTTGCCCCCTTTTTGCCCTTTTCGCTCTTTTTACTTGTAGCCACCATTAATGGTTGCCCCTTAGCCATGCCACCCTGCCTTGGAGTCAGCTGAGTATAGACTGAAACCTCCACAAACTGTAAGCTAAATAAACCTTTCCTTCCTTCATTTTGGGTGTGACGTATTTTGTCTCAGCAACAAGAGAAAAAGTAGCCAAGACATTCTCAGACAGCACTCCAGCAGCAGGCGCAACTCAGATGTCAACTCTGGGTTTTACATATCTGTGTGGTGAGGGGACACACACCCAGAACTTAAAGAGACTATGGGAAACTTTATCCTAGTAGATACAGGAATCATGAATGGGATGGGGGTACTATAAAAAAGAAAAGCAAGAAAATGAAATTTATCAAGTGTTTAGACAAAGATATTATAATAGTGGGCTTAACAGCTATGCATAAACTCACAGATTGGAATCATCAATAGCTCTGACTACATAAAAACATCAGCTTTTTGACATCTTTACAAATTCCATAAGGAGAATAAACAGCAAACAAGTACTGGGGAAAATACCTGCAGCAAATAGGAAGCCAGAATTCCTCCCTACTGTTTAACATTCAGGTGCCTGGACTCCCTTGGCAAGGGGTGCCATCTGTCCTGCCTCCTCCTCTATAAGATCATGGGGGACACAGCCTTCTTGTGGCCACTTGTGATTGCCATGGGAAGAGGGGATTGAGGTAAATTATTTTTCACTGCACACTCATTTATTTCAGCTAAGCATTTCCTTTACCCATTTTCTGTCTTGTTTTGTTTGCATGGACAAGTGTTACTGATATGCTGGAAGGAGACTCCTTTTGGGGAACAAGGTGTCTCTGTGCATCATCTTCACTCACTTGGACTCCTTATCCAGCACCATGGGTCTCCCTGGAACTTCCGGACCTCCTTAGATCTCAAGTGAGCTCACAAACCATATGTTACCAGACTGGTGCACATGGTCTCTGGCCTGTTTATTTTCTCAACCTGCACAGCTGAGCACTTCCCAGCTGCTGAAGGGATGAACTAGATACCTTCTTGGGGCTCCCAGATTCCTGGCTTTACCTGCTGTTTTGCTTTCCTCAGGGCCTAGCTTGGTCCTTGGGACTAGCAGCAGCCATTTCTTTTTCTGCTGAAACAGGATATGCTTTGGGAATACCTTTCAAGCCCAGTCCTTTATTCAAACCAGCCTTCCTTTCTGAGATCTAGCGTGCATGTCAGCAGGTATGAAACTGTCCATCTGACACAGCAAACTCAGCACATTTACCTTCCGCGCTTGCACTCCATCTCAGAATGCTCACTTTCTTCACGTACATCTCCAACACAACATGCCTACCTCCCTCACCTGTACCCCCAGCTGTGAGAGTTGGAAACAGGGGAGGTATCCCAAAGCAACAGATCACCAAGTCCCATGACTACCACTCTCACCCATGTGGCCAACCCTTCCAGGTAGACTTGAGGGTACTAAGGAGGCCTCTGTACATACCTTGTCCTCTCTTGATCTTTTAGAAACCACCCTCTGGAAAACAGAATTCTGAGATTATGCTCCTTTCCTCTGGTCAAGTTCAAAGTCAGCCTGCCAACCATGATAGCCTTGTTCTTCCTTTCCAGAACTGAAACTGACCCTTGTTGAGGTAATGTTCTGCCCATCATGGCCTCACCTCTTGATTTGTGCTTCATATCACCGTTCTACTGTCACTACCTCAAGGGGCTCCCCGCAACTCACTGCATGACCCACGCAGCTCCACAATTTCCTCATATACCCATCTCTTCTCCATGGCTCTCACCATGGTTATGGAAATTCACTGGGCTGGCTGCCCTGGTGACTGATATCTGCTCCCACAGAAGTGAGAGCAGTCCTTTCATTTAACTGATCACCTCTGTATCTGTGGTGTCTGGTCCACTGAGGGCAACCAGTTTCATCCCATGAATGAATGAGCCAATGAATGAACAAAAACTGCAGGGTGGGAGGAAAAGGCAAGTCCAAAACAAGGCCACCAGCCACCCTACTTTCAGGCCCTCTCCAGGTGATTGCCAAGAGTTCACCTTCACACACACATCATTCTATCTTTCTCAGCAAGATGCTTGAAGGCACACTGTCAGCCAGGTACACCTGTAATTTCAGCACTCTGGGTGGCTGAGGCAGGAGGATCACAAGATTGAGCCTAGCCTGGGCAACTCCTGTCTCAAAATAAAAAATATAAAAGGACTGGAGATGTAGCTCAATGTAAAGGCCCCAGTACAAGGGAAAAAAAAAAAAGATACACCCACAACAGTCCTTGCCATCCCTTCTTGTACCAAGAAGAATTCAGTTGGGTGATGAAGAAAACAGATGGAAAAGGGAAGGGGTAGGCACACGCTGAATCAAAAAGCAGTAAGAAACAAAGAAAGGCAGGAAAAGCTGAAAGGTATACAGGTGAGGTTGGAGGCACAGCCCTGGGGCAAGTCCTTAACTAGGGCCACTGGCAGGAAGAACCTCACCTTGCTGAGGAGGATGCTGATCTTGCTCCCACTGGCATTGCATCTGAGAGAAATGATGGATCCCACATCAGGGATCAGTTCAGCCAGATTCCTGCAACTGCAGTGCACCTTTGCCTCTCTGTAGGACAGAGGGAAGAACCTTAGTATGTCAAGAGTTCTTGTTCTTGAATAGATGCCATCCACTGCCATCTTGTATAGATGTGCATCACAGAAAAGACCTCATTGTTTGACTCACAGTGAATTCTGCTAGACAACTTGCTGCTTCTCAGTTTAGTGTCAGGTGTACCCAAGACCTGGGCCAAGCTCAGGCTACAGGCCAGTTTCTAAATGACAGGTTGTTATGAAGTACATAAGTACGTATTCTTAGTGCTCCTATTGTTACTCAAATGCAGCTAACAAGGATGCTGTTCTGCACTTTGTGATTCTCCTTTGCACCATGGCTTTGTGACTTCACATGGTAACATGAGAAGACAGCTTCCTTACTCTCTTACAATCATACTACTTTCCACTCTATGTGAACCAGTTTCCTGCCAGCAACCACTAGTTGTTTCTAGCTTGTTGATATCAACAGTATTGTCTCATGCTTTTCTTTATTTATTCACATTTCCTCAATTTCCCCAATGCCCCTTATTTATGTCCTAGGAGTTTATGTGACAGGTAGGCATTACATCTCATAGGCTCCTCTTGGTTATGACAGTTTCTCAAACTTGCCTGCTTTTTTTGATGGCTTTGACACTTTTGAGGAGTACTGCTTGGGCATGGTATAGACTCCCTTGCTATTGGGACTAATCTGATGATTTTCTTATGATTAGGGTGGGGAACAGCACAGAGATGAGGCACCTTTTTCTCACATCATGTCAAGGACATGTCTACCTTGCTCACCTGGCAGTAGGAATGTGTCATGTTTCTCCCCTAACCCCCTGCCAATACTGTGGCCTCTGGAAAGAACTCAATAAGCACAGCCTATGCTGGGATCATCATGCTCTATCTGCCCACAGAGTCAGTGTCTGTACTTACATCTCCAGGGCAGCATCTTTCTTCACACCCTTGGCTGAGGCTGTTTAACACATTTCAATATAGATGGATTATTCTGCCAACTTTGTTCATAGTTGGAGTTTGCAAGGCGGAATAATAGGGAGAATGATAATCTGTGGGCAATTATAAGGGTTGCTGCTCCTATAAAGTTTCATGGTGTTATGTGACTTATGGAGGAGTAGGCAATGAGGGGTTTTAAGTCTGTTTGGTGAAGGCAAAAAGAACTGGTTATAATTATTCCTCACAGTGATAAGAGAAGGAAAGGGTATGCTATAAAGTTTGTTAGGGGATCTAGAAGTTGTGAGATTCATATTACTCCACAGCCCCCTAGTTTTAGTAAAATAGCTGCTAAAATTATTGAGCTTGCGACTGGGGCCTCTACGTGGGCTTTAGGAAGTCATAGGTGGAGTCCATATAATGGTATTTTAACTACAAAAACCATTATACATGCTAGTCATATTATACTGCTAGATCAGGTTATGTGTATTAGTGTATTATAATAACTGAGTAAGAGAAAATTTAGTGAGTCTAGGAAATGTTGTAGATAGGTTAGGGTAATTAGGAGTGGTATAGACCCAATTTGTATGTAAAAGAGGAAATATAGGCCTGCTTTTATTCGTTCTGCTTGATTATCTCATTGAGTAATGATAATTAAGGTTGAGATTAAGGTTGTTTCAAATAGAATGTAAAATATTATTTCTGTGGCTGAAAATGTTATGACTAGAAAAGTTTGTAGGAGAATAAGTAGAGAAATGTAAGTTTTTCTTTTCATGTTTCTGTTTCATTGTTGGCTAGCAATAATTATTAGGGGAACAAGTCAAGTTGTTAAAATTAGTAAGGGAGAAGAGACAGAATTGGAGGAAAAATTTAATGAGTAATTTTGTCCAATGACATCAAGTTTGGTTATGGATGTTAGACTGATTAGTGCAGTTAACAGACTATGTAGTGTTGTGTTAATTCAGAGTACTGAATTTTTGGATAGTCAGGTAGTTGGGATGAGTATAACTGTAGGAACGATAATCTTTAGCATTGTAGTAAGTTTAAGTTTTGTATGTAATCAATTCCATATGTGTTTGAAATCATGACTAATAATGCTAGACCTACGGCTGCTTTGCTGGTGGCAAAGACGAGTATAATAATAGGAATGGCAAAGGATAGCAGATAGTGGGAGTTGAGTATGATTAGAGAACCAAAGACGAAAATGTTGATAGTATTATTCCTTCTAGGCATAGGAGAGATGATATTATGTGCAATAGATAGATTATTGTACCTAGAAATGATACAGTGTAAGCTGTAATTGTTAAAGTAGATTGAAGATATTTTGGTAATTATGAATTAAACATATTTATTTAATGAGTCAAAATTATTTGTTTTATTAAACTAATTACCACATTTTCTATCCTGGGACCCCCAATATTCTAAAAGATTTAAAAAGTTTTTTCATATAATAAAATTTATATTATACATTCAGGTTCATACTTTGTGCATAAAATCCTACAGATTTTGGCAAATGCAATGTTATGTTCCTATCATACAGAAACACTGTGCACCAAAAACATCCCCATGCTACACCTCCCTCACACTGCATCACCCTCAGGTGACAATGTACGAAGCATATCAAAAAATGAAGTTGGTGTTGAAATGAGAATTTAAGCCTCCATCTTATTTTCTACCCACAATTTTGTGTCTTTTTTCTGAGGCAGGGTCTCACTATGCAGTTTAGGCTGGCCTCGAACTCACAGCAATTCTCCTGCCTCAGCCTCCCAAGTGCCGGGATTATAGGCATGTGCCACCATGTCTGGCTACTTTGTGCCTTAATTTAAAAAATATAGGAGCACACTCCGGGAGTGCGCCCTCACTAGCTGCACACAGGATCCAGCTCTACCCGGTCCCACAACTCAGTGCAACCCACCAGGGGAA